>CM075876.1:19040427-19290427 GCA_038021265.1 Cyprinella venusta | reverse complement strand
GAAGTTTCAATCCGAGATGCAATGTTGTTTGAGTCGGTCAATTTAATTCAATTAAATCTGTATCATTCCATGAATTAATTAAAACTCGGACTGTGAAATGATTAATCGCATCCAAAATAAAAGTTTGTTTACATGTGTTAGAAAATGTGTTATTAATATATAAAATATTTATATTTATGTATAATACTAATTTTGTATAAATATATATTTAAAGTATATACATGCAAATATTTCTTAAATGTATACATGCATGTGTGTGGTTTTTTATATATAAAAAAATTATACACACCACACACACATATATTATGTAAACACAAACTTTTATTCTGGATGCGATTAATTGTGATTAATCGTTTCACAGCCCTAATGAAAACTGTTTAAATGAGTCGATTCAGAACTTTTATTCAACAATTGCGTTATCATGCAAAATTTTACCGCGTGGCTTTTCCAAAAATTAAAATGAAAAGCATTTATTTTTTTAATTGGTAGAGAAAAAAAAACAGTATGGAAAACATGCCTTAAACATATAATATACACAACTGTTCAAAATTTTGAGATCGGATTTATTCATTTTTAATTTTTTTAATTAATACTTGATGCAATAAACTGCTCAAAAAAGAGACTAAAGATATTCGTACAATTTCAAAAGATTTCTATTTTAAGTAAATGCTGTTTGCTTGAACTTTCTGTTCATCAAAGAATCCCAAGAAATGTAACAAAGTTTCTCCAAAAATATTAAGCAGCACATCGGTTTTCAATATTAATAATAAGAAGAAATGTTTCTTGAGCATCAAATCGGCATATAATGATTTGGCACTGAAGAATGGAATAATGATGCTGAAAATTCAGCTTTGCCATCACAAGAATAAATTACATTTTAAAATGTATTTAAAGAAAACAGTTTTTTGAAACTGTAATAATAACTCATAATATAGCTGTTTTACTGTATTTTTGAGCAAATAAATTAAATAATAAAAAAAAACGGCCAAATAAGCCAGTTCATTATTGCACATTGCTCTTAAGTGTGCAATTTTATTTCAGACGTCTTTAATGCATTTAGCACAGATTTACTAGCTCATGCAGTGGTGTTTTGTAGATGCTTTGCACAGGTGTAGATTTTCATGTTTTCACACAAATGTGTGGCCTTGTCGCCACTCAGCCTGAACTACATTGTTATGAGAATCAATGCAGTAATTAATAAAATGCTGCAAGTTAGGGTCATCGAGCCAAGTGCAATAGAAAGAGAGACCACACGATTACCACACTTCTCCCTCAAGCTGAGATCAGACTCATCAATAACAGGGATAGTGTGGAGATGCGCACTATGACATCAATATCAGGCGCTGAGATCTTGGTTCTCTATTGTGTTCCCCCCCCGCTCCATCCCCTCTGCGTTCAGACACTGAGAGACCCATAGGACACTGACAGCCTTTGATGGGCCCTGCAGACTCTCAATGACTCTCAGCATTGTCTAGAGATTGCACGCTCACTGAAAAGTGCACTTGCTCACCTTACTTTCTACAGTCTCACCTATACAATCCTAAAAAGTTCCAATATGGCTTTTAAAGCGATACCATAGAAGAATCATTTTGGGTTCTGCAAAGAACCTTTCTGTTATCCGTTCTGAAAAGAACCTTTTTTTTCTTATTATTGTAAAGAACTAATAATCTAAATAACCTTTTTCCAGTATAAAGAACCTTTTTTTGCAATGGAAAGGTTTCTGTACCTTCTCTAAAGGTTGTTCATGTATCCATGGATGCCATTTTTAAGAGGTCAATGTAAGTCAATGCTAAAAAAAACCTGTCTATTATGTTAAAATGAATGATAACACTTTACAATGAGGTTAATTAGTTAATATATTAACCAACATTAACTAGCAATATACATTTGTTACTGTATTTGTTAAACTTTGTCAATGTTAGTTAATAAAAATAAAGCTATTCATTGTTTGTTTATGTTAGTCCAAAGACTTTTAACTAATGTGAACAAGATTTTAATAAAATATTAGTAAATGTTGAAATTAACATTAACAAAGATTAATAAATGCTATATAAGTGCAAGTCATTATTAGTTCATGTTAACTAATGTAGTTAACTAATGTTAGCCTATATGAACCTTATTATAAAGTGCCACCAAATTATTAAATGTATAGTAACAAAAAAAAAATGCTGTATGATTAATACAGAAATCCTAAGTCTTATTTAATTCATGTCTTCTGCGCCCAGCTCATATAAATGCTTCTGATTGGCCATAAGAAATGTGCTCAGCAGATATGTCTGTGATTGGTGACAATGCTCAACCCTGCAAAAATATGTTGTAAATATTTTGGGGAAAGCTTGAAGCAATGCTGTAATCTAATGTTTATTATATATCAATAGCACATTTGCATCAAAAATCGTGAAATTTTATTGATATTGATCATGGCAACTAAAATATTGGTATCGTAATTGCGCTAATCCCACCTCTGATGTTCAGGCTGCAAAGGGAGAGGTCAGCGATTTGACAGTTAAAATGATGATCTCAGAGCTTTTGGGCGTTGATTGATACTTGTGAGGCTTGTGTGCGGCAATTTATGGAATCATAAAATAAACATTCTGACTTCTGCCTCCCCAAGCCGTTGTATACGAGGCAAATTTATTGTTGCTATCCATGGGTTTATTGACAGCCTCCTTCCTTTAGACATCCGAAGAAGATGCACACCACCTCTTAGTGACAGTACAACATAAAGACTCATAAGTGTTGTGACTGTAAATCAATGTTTATCACTGCAAGAAAGAATAGAGCTTGCTGGAAGATGCTGATGGCATCTTGCGCTGCAGACTAACCCAATAAAGGAAGCAATAAATCAGACTGAGTCTGAATAATCCCTCTCCATCAGTAGAGATTACCACCTCCTAATGCTCCAAATCACACCTGTACCTTCACAATAAGACCTACAAGAACCCCTCAATTGCCCACGGAAGACAGGATTGGAATGTGTCCTCCATCATAAGGTGTCCATTATGAAAACAGTCCTCGTACATTGCTTCCACACTCAGTTGACGTCTCTTCCTCACTTAGAACAAAAAAGCCCTTTCACGTTCTATATTACCCCTGTAGCCCTGCGACAACTGAATAGCCTGGCAAAGCTGACCGCACTTCAAACGTCGGCGCATGGGTAGTGGCTCTGGAGGTTTGATGAATGCCTCTAATTCCTTTGAGGCTCACATGGTAACAATAAATGTGACGGAAGAGGCACTCTCTCGTTTCACGAGCCGGGGACCCGCGCTTTGTGTTGCAGGCCTTCAAATGCTAATCCTTTCTTTTGCCTTCTTCTGGAGTCGAGTGGCTCAACCTTTGCTGAGAAACTGTAGTAGTACCCATAGGCAAATCCTCCTGACGCAGGGATGTCTTTGTCTGGGACAAAAGTGCCAGATCTTGATTTACATTCGCCACATTATCAGCATGTGAGCGGCGTGTTGGTCTTTTCTTGAATCACTCCGGACAAGCCAAATGAGATATTATGATATGTACAGTACTGTTCATAAATCTGAGGTCAGTAAAATAGTTTTGTGAAGAAATTGGCACTTTTATCCAGATAGGATGCAATTGATCAAAAGTTACAGTATCAGTGTTTTGTCAGATTTCTTGGTTCAAATAAATGTTGTTCTTTAGAATTTTTTATTTATTTTATTGAAGAGCTCTGAAAAAATGTATCATGGTTTCTACACAAATATTAAGCAGCTCAACTGTTTTCAACATTGATAATAATAAGAAACATTTTAGCTTCAAATCAGCATATTACGCTGTAAAAAATATAAGATCAATAAGTTATGACAGTATGTTTTTACACTTTAACTTATCAAAATACATAAGTTTAACAATTTTTGACTTTTTAAATATATTTTTTTTCTCATTTATTCATGATTCAACTCATTTTTTAGTCAATTTAATGTAATTTAAGTTGAAATGTCTTCAACTTTCCAGTTTATTGTTCTTAAACAATTAAGGCAGCATCTTTTTTGCAATATAGACTATATGGATAGGATGGATGGATGGATGGATGGATGGATGGATGGATGGATGGATGGATGGATGGATGGATGGATGGATGGATGGATGGATGGATGGATGGATGGATGGATCATGTGACATTAAAGTCTAGAGAAATTATGCATAAAATCCAGCTTTGTTTGCTGAAATATATTCAAATAGAAAAGTCTATTGCAGTGTTCCTGTTTTTCTGTATTTTTTCCTCGTATGCTATTTGAGCATAAGAGACTGCTTTCAAAAACTCATGCATTTTCTATTTAAAAATATTGTTAAAATGTGTACACTAAGTTTTAAGAAATTTTTTTCACTTTTTTTTCACACCACATAACATATTTAGAGTCATTAAATTGCAACCTTTCTTAAAAATGGTATAGGATTTTCAAAAAGCCATGGAATATAAAGCCACTTTGAATACATAGAGTATAGTCAAACAAAAAAAATATTTAGACACCACCAGATATCATTTTTGTTATTGTTTACACGTGGATGCAGGATACTCTAGTTCATTTATGTAAATGAGGATAGCAAGGTGTCTGAATAACATTTTTGTTTATGGACACAGTAGAGAACAGAGTATAGAACAGGGTATCAACACACATAAAGCTATGAGCGAGAGCCAGACATCAGCCATGTGATCACAGTCTGTTCACACCAGGCTCTCCTCTGTGCCCCGCTTCAACCAAGCCAAATGAGATCATCTTGTGTATTATCACATGTTCATGTAAGTGTGAGGATGTCTACGGTCAGGGCATATTTGCAGCTGTCTGGATAATTCACAATACGATGATGTGGGGGCTTCACTCTCAGAGTGTTCGGAAAGCGATTCCATGACTTGAGCCGTCTCGGGAAAATGACTGAATGCATAATGAATGGGACCCCTCTCTGACACGCCCCTTTCATCACTTACTCCCAAATTTCGGTTACACAAGAGAATCCCACTCTAATTGAACTTCCTTTGATGTGGTGCATGTTTGCTAAGCCTCCTTATTCGAGACTCAACATTTAACAATAGATTTCTCATTTTCATCTGCAAAGCCAATTAATTTCTCAAACGGAATTGAATTTCAAAGACGGTGGATGGAGGGAAATGAAGTACTAATGTTGAATTTCTGTGTTCATCACCCATTAAATTATGATGCCGTTGAATGCGTAGTGGCATTATCATTTCTATCTCCTGAAATTATGCAAAACCTGCGGGATAAGATCATATCAAGGGGAAAGTTGAATCATTGATTAATATGTGATGACTTTAAAGGAATCATTCACTTAAAAATAAAAATTCTGTCATCAATTACTCACCCTCAAGTTGTTTCAAACCAGTATGATTTTATTTTCATCTGTTGAACACAAAATACGATATTTTAAAGAATGTTGGTAACCAAACAGTTGATGGACCCCATTGACTTCCATAGTAGAGAAAAAAATACTATGGAAATCAATGGGGTCCAACAACTGTTTGGTTAACAGATTTTAAAAATTCATACAGGTTTGGAACAACTTGAGGGTGAGTAAATTGTCAGGTGACACATCTTACCCACTGATATTTCTAACCCTGCTCACCTCTAAAGACGGGTTACTCAAAGTACCGTTACACCTGAGGAGACGCTTATAGTATGTCATTATAGACTGTTTATTCATTCAGTAAATAATCGCAGCGCAAATGTGGTTTGTTTACCTAAATGTGGACAGAATATGAATAGTGTGTTTGGAAGTCATTCAGGCGTTTGTAGCGTCTTTACTATTGGGCTTGTGGAACATTCTATGACTCATCTCTGGCACCCACTGAAAAATTATGACTCAGAGGAAGTAGCACACACATCTCAGAACATTTTTTGTGTTCTGTGCCATGCGTGTGTATTAAAGTGTGTGTGTGTGTGTTCATGGTGAGAGACGTTTCGTTCTTGTGAATAATCTGTCCCTTAATTCAAATATGAATCAGAACAATGTGGCAAGAATTTGTGAAGCTGTTTGTTTTGGCTGTTAATGCATTTGAAGATTGTGTGCATGCAAATCTCATCTCGAACACGTCTGCTCAGTTAGTGTGTGTCGCATGTGTGCACGTGGGTGTGTGCGTGCATGTTCATATGTGGCATTATTTCTCTGTACAACCGCGGCAGCATTTTTCCGTGTGCGTATGAGCATGTTTACGAGAGACCGCACCGGTGGGTGTTGCGTGGAGTTTATGAGGCCCTTTGAACGAGAGCTGTGGTCCCAATTATCTGTCAGACCCCTCACAAGCGCTTTCCTTGTCTCGTCTCAAACCCCGTACCCCAGTCTACCATCCTCAACCTGTCATTTTCCCCTCTTAAAGGGGACAGCACCGCCTTGAGAGCTTAGGAAGAGGGGATTTCTCCACATAAAGTTGAAAAGAGGATTATCATCCTGTAGTACTTCTCCCCTGAGGTGTTGCGTCTTTGCTTTGAGTTTTGGTGCAAAGTTCAGAAAACTCATATTTTTTACATGTGGCACTGACTTGAAAGGTGCTTCCTTTCATCTCAAGTATGCATGTGGGTTTGTGGAGTATGAAAGGACCACACAGTGTATGTGTATTTTTTAATAGTTTCTTTATATGTAGCTCCAAAAAGGATTTGGACAGCTAAGCAACTTGAAATTTACTGTGTAGGCAGCAAAATATCAAACCAAGTGAACTTCACTTTTTAAGCCATCTTATTTTCCCCTCAAGTTCAAGTTATTTTTAACAATAGAATGCCAATTTTTCCACTTTTTTTCCTTTTTTTAAACATTAGAACACCATAGAACTGTACAATTTTGGATCAACTGATAATTTTTTTATAGAGATCATGATTCTGAAGATATTATATTTCATTGGTTTACAAAGCCTTTAAGCTAACTTTTAAGCTAACAAAGATGTAGCCCTCAATCGGGTCATGAGGTCTATACGACCCCAATCGACTTTTACTTAATAAAAAAAAGGTTCCCTTCATCTCAGGGGAATACGATTTTGTTACTTTTCATACATTATCTATCTATATACACACACACACAACTGGGCTTGATTCGGTTGTTCTGAAGTTATGTAAAAAAATGTTTACACTTCTGGTCTTTGGGGTCAGTATGACCCCACATGGAAATGTGACAAAAAAACTAAATATATTTTCTTTATCAAAAAAACAAACAAACATAAATCTAAAATTTTTTACACAGAAATAAAGGCCTAGTACTAGAGCATAAATGCAATGTATCATAAAAAAAGAAATAATATTTCACATCCAAGCTAATGGTGTAGTTGAGGAATTGTGTGGTGTATGGATTCAAAAGTGCTTTATATCTCTAAAAACACAGCATTAATGAATAGATGAGAAGTAAACAATATATATATATATATATATATATATATATATATATATATATATATATATATATATATATATATATATATATATATATATATATTATTTTTATGATTAAAAATGTATATTTTTTGTACAATTATTTAATTGTTGGGGTCGTGTAGACCCCGAAGCCCAGAAGTGTAAACAGGAATGAAAACCATTTGAAGGTTAACAAAATTACCTGACAAAATTAGCTTTTCTTTAGTCTATTTAAAAAAAAAAAAACAACAATAAAAAAGAAGTATGCGAATAAAAATGAAGAAATGTGTGAATCAAAAGGTCGCCCTAGGTCAATATGTGTTGGGTAAGCTACTCTACAAAGTAATAATTTTGGTAACGCTTCCTTTTACAGTACAGTACTTACAGTGTACTTACATTGTACTTACCTAGAAAGTACTGGCTAATATAAGGTAAGTACATGGAATAGGGGTAGGTTTAGGGGTAGGTTCAGGGTTAGTACTAGTTATTACCCAGTAATTGTAGTTTCTAAAATAAGTACATAGTATTTACATGGGTAACTGGACTGTAAAAGGAAGCGTTACCATAATTACTAGCTACTAATTACATCTTCAACAGTGTAATTAGATTACTGTACTAATTACTCTTTCTAAACAATGCTTGGTGTGTATGTATGTATATATATATATATATATATATATATATATATATATATATATATATACACACCAAGCAAGATATTTTGTAATTATGATCGCTATTTTCCATTAACTGATATGAAATCTAGCCTGAAGTGCTAAACATGCTACACGATGGTACCCTATGTTGTGCCACTAGGTGCACCTATGTAAACAGGAAACTTCTGATGTTGTGAACTGTCATAGGTTATTTTGGGTCGCTGGTTGTGGCTGTAGTTTAGTTTTTTTCAGACGGTGCAGTGCGTCAGTGCTCCCCTTAAATGACCAGCAAGTTTGCTGTTACTGAGTCACTCTGCAGCGAGGTGATGAATGCCTGGTGAGTCATCACTCGAGATCGCTGGCAGGTGGAGGACTGTGAAAAGGCTTTTATCAGGCTTAATGATTACAGTATGAGAGGCACAGCTTGATGCGTGGTGATTCATTCAGAGCCGAGTATGTCTGCACTGAGCATTCTTCTTCAATCTGAGACAGACAGAATCTAGATAGAAAAACAGTCAGTGTGTTCAGTGTTGTTATCAGGTACTAGGAAATACAAGGTTAGCATCTTTGCGAATTCCACATCTATGTATTTTTGAGCCAATCACCCGATCCATGCATGTGACTAATCATGCATCTCATTAGTGTTCAATTCCTATCGCCTTTCATGTGAGGCATCGATCACATAGAACATTGCAACAAAAGGAATCAATGGCCGGGGTCCATGCGAGGTCTGCAGAAGCAAACATTGAGCAGATTGAGTGACGCAGCTGTAAATAACCACATGCTGGCAGTGAAATGGCTGTGGAAGCTGGAGACTGCTTTCAAAACAGTTCTTTAATTTCAGCAAGTCAGAAACAATAGTCAACTAAATGGAAATTATCGCAGTGAGAGACATGATCGTGCAAATGAGAATATATTGATTCTGATCCTGTTCTAAGTCCATCTTGCCATCGATCCATCTTCAATGTCACATGATCCTTCATTCAAATCATTCTAATATGCTGAATTTAGTGTTCAATAAACGTTTATTATTATTATCAGTTATATTTTGTTCTTAATATTCCTCCTCCTATCATTGAGAGTCATTAAACGGCAGCTTGCTGACCAACAACAGGGCCCTATTATTGCTCCTGATCAGGCTAAGCTCCAGAGAGAGCAGAGAGATTGTATTGAACACTTACCTTCGTCTCCTCACTGTCTTGATGCAGTGGTAATAAAAAATAAGCAATAATACAAAACAATAATAAAAAAGTTTTTTTTCTCTCTGAAAGGCAGATTTTGCTGAAAATGTCTCACTAAAGTCACTTATTTAGTTTTTTTTTTTTTTTTTTTTTGCTTTTTCCATCATACAAATCCACACATTCAATTTGCTGTGCAAAAATGTACCGAGTGCCCCTTTAAGAAGTGATATCTTAAGCAGTTTATAATGAGAGTCTTTTCTTGCATAGAATGTTTCGTAATATCATCTGAGAGTTGAATTGGATTCATATTTCATTCCTGAGCACGATCCGCGTTTAGAGTGGGAATTCACATCCCTGTTTAATAAAGAGTGCGGATTAGCCATGCTTTCACAGTCAGCCGTCTGTGTATCTGCAGAGTTAAATGCAGTCACAAATGGGCTAGACAGGATGCCACACAGACCAAGAAGATGCTGATTTTTATTTTCTCCTCTTTGTGGTGGACAAAATCCTGTCCAGTGTGGAATACCATGTAGTAATCATCCCTGGAATAGTTATATGGTGGCCTATAAATGTAAATATGGCACAGTTATTAACCTAAACCTGACACTGGAAAATTCTGGAAATGTAGGTTCCAGGTGGATGTTTTCACACAGAATATAATGAAAGATTACATAAAAACCTCTGACATACTTTGACATTATATTTTTTTATCCATCTCATTGTTTTTCCATGTTGTTTATGTTTTTTTGTTTTTTTTTTCATCTCGGCAGTCTGAGCCATTATAAATCCATTGAAGGATTAAAGGCGCTATAAATAGGAACTTGCGCAGAGTGGGAATTAGTGCGCTGCTTCCTTCATAAACAAACAAGCGTGGATGTGCGCCTCTGACCTAGGCGGGCCCGTCTGCCCAGGGCTACAGGGAGTCATTTGTGGCCTGTGGGAGGTTGACCTCGGTCAGGCACTGTCGGGTGCACGATTCCCTCTCGCTCGCTGCCTCAGAGACGCACGCAGACATGGAGCCTAGAGTCCAGTGTGTGGGAGTAGTAACACTAGAGACGGGCCAAAACGCTTAATGATTCTAAACCGCATCCGTGGCTATAGCGGCACGCACCAGCCCTCGCATTCTGAGAACTGCACCGAGACCAGACCAGTCCAACCAAGCCGGACCGGACCAGGCCAGACAGTTTCAGACATGTCATTTTAAACTGCTGACCTGCTGCGTGGCCTGTCTGCAAATAGCAATGGCTACCATGTGCGTTTTCACCATGAGGCGAAACTAGCAAGGACTGTTACTACACTTGGTATAGAAGGGACGTTTTCCTTTCTCTCTTTCTATTCTCTTATGCTAATTATTTCTCACCATCCCTTTTTTCTTTCTCTGAGACAAAGATGCAATCGTTCTGAGTCTCTTTATTACTCAGCGCTTAAAGCATCATTGAAAACGGGGAAGATCATATATTCATGAATGAAAAGAGAGGGAGACTTCATCCATATTTGATTTGTAGGGTTCAATAATTTACATGTACAATTAGCAGCAGCACACTCTTAAAGGAATAGTTCACACCAAAATTTTAAAAAAAAATTACATTCCCTTTTGTCGTTCCAAACCTGCTTGATTTTTAGTATGATTTTTTTTCCCCAGTGGAACAAAGTTATTTTGAATTTTAAATTTTGACATTTTTGAATTTCTCATGACAACATGTTTACTAAAGGATAGTAAGCTCCAAAAAACACTGAAACTTACCATTGATATGGATCATACCATTCATGCATTATCATTTGGGAGCATACGTCACATTGTAGTTGTTGGAAAAACAGTGGTAACAAATGGAGGAAAACAGATGAAATCCTCAGAATAAGAGGCAAAATGCCTTCTTGTGGCTTTGGATGTCAGAATCACAATGCTATAAAAGAGAGTCTTCATTCTTACAGAATATCGTGTTCGAAGATGCCATTTGAAGCTAAATGTGGACGTCTATATCAAGCCATTTAACGGACAGACTGGTCTGTGATTAGTATACATGAATTTAATATAAACAATAGGTCTACATAATATTCATTTATGATGTATAATGCATCAGCATGAAATATTTAAACTTATAACATTTTACATAGATAACATTTAAATGTATAACATTTTTACGGTACAATTCTGATTCACAAATTTTTCCTCACAAATGTGAGTCTTAAAATTCAGACTTTATTACATGCAATTGCGAGTTTATATTATGTTTCTGAGAAAATTGCAGGATATACACTCACAAATGGAAAAGGGCATAAAATCTAGTTAATATCTCTCAAATCAAAATGTTCTTCTCAGAATTTTGAGATAAAAACTTGGAATTGCAAGAAAAAAATAATAATATAGAAATGACCTTTTTCACCCTGTTATCCCATGGCTTCCAAAGACCGCTACTGCTCCACCCTCAAAAACACGACATCTCTGTTTGCAAACACCCAAATAGTCTATGGCCTTCCATTTTATGCACCCAAAAAATCTGGCAGACATTTGACATTTTTCAAACTATCTTCTTTTGTGTTCTTCATAATAATGTCATACAGGTTTGGAATTACTTGAGGGAGGATAAATGATGACAAAATCTTTCATTTTTGGGTGAACTATCCCTTAAAGCTCCATTTCAAGAAGTGGTTTCTTTTAGTCAAATGACAGCTGTTAGATTGCCGAAAGCAGCTTAATGGAAAATGTGGTTTCCAAAGAGGGGCTTATTTTTTACCTGTCCTCACTGTACTGAGTCATTCAGATTGACTCAAGACTGTAACAGCCATACGTCTGAGTTTAATTCCCTCAATCTTTACCCTGCCACTGAATGACTAACCTGGGCCCGAGCTGAATCATTCTAGTGTGCTTTTTCTTCTATTGTTTGGAAATGTATGATCACCGGTAATATCATTATTACTTTATGAATAAGATACTATTTCTTCTCTTTCTTATAAATCGATCTCTTTCTTAAAAGTCATCTTCGTGGATTTTCCTTCAGCTTGTAATGTTGAGAGTGGGGTTCAAAACATGTTAAGAGTCTTACATTTTCCTAAATAAACATATTATCAGCATAACAATTGAGTGAAAAGTTGAATTCAAATATAGCTTTAGTATTCAGATTGCCCTGCTTTTGCCTTAATAACAGCAGTATTTGAGATGCAGGAGTGTCAAAACCAGCATGATTTTAGAAGATTGATTGGAATTCAATGTAATCAAGAATGTCTATCTGTACAAGATTCATTTGACATCAAAACTATTCACAATTGAGAAATTCGCCCTGCTCAGTGGTGATAGAATTTCTTCATCACACATTATTGGGTTCAAACACAAACTCTTTCAGTCTAGACCTTTAACCACTAAGCCACAGTCAAAAGATACAAAATAAGTTCCTTCAATTGAGGGCAGGTATGCATGGTGCAGAATGGGTAACTGCTGAGAGGGCCTGTGCCGAATCCTGTGGAAGCAACACAATTTCAGGACATTCTTTTCAAAACAAACTTCAGGATATTGTAGATATCTGGCATTTCAAATGTTTGTAACGTTATTTGCAGGAATGGAAATTAACCTTTTTGTCCACCGGCCACTGTGGCTGGTGGATTTCAAAATCTACCAGCCACTCAATGTTTTTACCAGCCACTTTCTTGTTTTTAACCGACAATGCATGTGAAAATTAACACTACGAGATCTACAATAATACTTAACCAGTTTATTTAACCAATTTAATCAAGTCTCAATGAAATACTGACATTTTCTCTATCTCTCTTTTACACACACAAACCATAAACTGATATACATTTCTTTAAATTAGTAGGGCATATTAAACAAAAAACAGAACAGATGCTAAACCACACTCTAACCTGGAGGATGCTCTCTCTGAGAGAGTAAGTTACTGTAAAACTTCAAATAATAGCCAAGTAGACGCCTCTTTTACATGCCTTGGTGTGGCGACCTGGCCAGCTGACAGTCTTGCCTGGGCCCTGGACAAGATAAACTTATGGGACCCCCCACGCCCAGATCTCTCATTTCCCCTTGCTCTTCCTCTCCTGTTACCCTCCTCTGTTCTTCCATCTTCAAAAAACTTCCATGTTTTTTTTTTATTTTTATAAAACACCATATACTTTTACCCACACAGAATAAAAACACGTTTAAATGGGCAATTTTCTTTTCTGACATAGCCAACTGCAGTTCTTGCTAAAACACTCTAGATATGAAAAATCTGTGCATTTTGGGCACTTTTTGTGTGAAATCATTTTTATTTTTGTGTCCATCAAAGTGTGCTTTCACTTTTAATTAAGCATGAACAGTGATCTGGCCCATTATCTGTCCACAGATGCCGACAGTGACGTATTTCAGGCAGCTTTTTATTCCTCATCTCCATAAATATATCTAGTAATAAAGCTAGGGCCTAGGAAAATTAATTCTTTGCTAATACTTCCTCGTCATCGTGGAGAGCGCAGTTCGAACCGCTTTCTCCTTTCCACAAGCGCGTGCTCTCCCGTGGCGTCTGTCGTTGCTATGCAACAATGAACTTGCGCGCCTCTAAAAACGAGCATGCCGCGTCGCTTTTATGAGCTTAGTTGATGCGGGAATAGCGCGCGGGTAGATGTTCACGCGGCTAGCTCTTTACCACACAAGAGAGCTCGACGGAAGAAACGCGCGGGTGTTGAATGTGCACCTCCTCTAAAAGTGTCCACCGTCGGACTCGGGTGAAACAGTATGCATGCTATTTTTATTTACCCGCCACGGTGGCTGGTAGGTGAAGTGATTTTACCCGCCACAACACAAAATCACCCGCATTTGGCTGGTGGCGGGTGCTAATTTCCATCCCTGGTTATTTGGCATACACTTGTCAACCTCTATAGACAGTACTCTACTTACAGTGAATTAAATGCACATAAAGTAAATGTAGAGCAGCATAGGGTTAAGAGTAGTACATCCCCTGAGGGACCCCTGGGCCCTTCATGCAAATGTATGTGTGAATTCGCGCCGCATCCCTGGACTGTATCGATACTGATGGAATTCAGAAAGATCTGCATTGCTATTCTCCCAGGCTACACGCAGTGTTAAGATTCAGTGTTTTCATCAAGATTGTAATCAATATTCTGCAAGATTCACATTGATCCCTCAATACTGCTAGTGACCCTACATCGGCTTGTGAAATTCTGCTGCATAATCAGTATGAAAACAGATGCTACATCTTTGACACAAAACAGGCCAAGTGCGTATGTGTGGGTGGATGTCAGTGTGCAAGGAAAAAGAGGCAGATCTCTGGCATTTTTAGAGCATCTCTGTGACTGAAGTGCTGAGTTTTGTGGGAGCCTTGTAAAAACAGTTAACGGATAATATTCGAATAGGTCAACAGAATAAATCTCACATCCCAAATGTCAGATGGCTGATAAAGGAAACCCTGTCACCAGCACAAAGCAAGCAGTGGGCAGAAGCCTCCCACAGTCTGACACCAGTTAAACACTCTACAGGTTTAAGCTGATCTGAATATTTCCACTGTGTGTGTGCGTTTGAGAGAGAGAAATATTTATCCTCTGGTTCTTAGTCAGCCTCGAATGTGTTTAACCCCAAACCCACAGATAAGTCTCAGTTGCGCACACTTGGGATCATAACCTTTAAAACTATGATTTATCTGAAGGAGAGTATGCGCACTCACGCACCCAGGCAAATATGCAGCCGTTTAGAGGGGAAAAACATGGGTTATGACTTCATGGAATACAAGAAGATGAAGATGATAATGACAAAAATATTGTCTTAAAATATTGGTTACTTCTCAAAATGTCTAGACATCTACAGCACCACCCAATCTTTTAAAATTTCTCAGTTTGAATTGAGTTAGCAAATAGCCTGGTTAAAACCAGACCATTCTCAGTTGTAACTGAGATATGTCTGGCAAAGCATCATAGACAAACCATTTCCAGAGGGGGGTCACCAATGGACGTCGCGGGTAGACCTAAAACCAATCAGAGAGATGAAGGAGATGACGTTTGCAGAGCAGCGGCCGGCGGTTTAACAATAAGAAAACGTTCAAAACGCTTAAAAACAGACAGATTCGAGCGACTGATGTTCGACGGCGGCGTCCATCTTTGTAATGTAGGCTGCAAAATCTGCTTCAAAATCACAGCGCTGTCGTCATCGTGTAAAGCCCGCCCCAACGTTGTGATTGACGCATTTTGATTTCGACGGATTGGAAATGGGTTCGAATGAGCTCTTTGCCAGACTAACTTTCAGAGCAAATCTAAATTTGCCGGTAGTTGTCTGGGTTTTCCCAGGCTAGTTAGCAAACTAAATGCAATTTGAATTTGAATGACTTAAATTTAATTCAAACAATTCTTCATTATAAAAGACAAATATATATAACGATTTTAAATGAAAGTTTGACTTCTAAATAGACAGACTGACAATGAATTTAGATTTAAAAAAAAAAAAAATTGGATTGGCTAACATTAGACGCCTATAAGTTGTGCCTGGGGGCCCTAGTGATCAGCTTGTGCTGAGGAGACCTGTGCTATGCACATTCAGCATCCTTTAGCAGTGTTGGGCCATGTGGTCTGAGGCTTTTGCGGCCCCTGACAGTCTGAGACTCACTCAGGCCCAGTCCATATTACTGTCTTCTCTGTCATTTTCAAAGGAATCATGTTTTCACACCTTTATTTTCTCTCTTGCTATATCTGTCGCATTTCTCAGCTGCTGAGACCTATTAACGCAGAACCTCAGTTGTTTTGGAAATCTACGTGTCTTACATGCGCATATGACACACGCACTAGCAAATGCACATTTCTATGTGCTTATATTAGCTCTTAGCATTTTGTCACCAAGATTGCCAGCACGTTATCTGATCCTGAATGAGTCCGATATACTTTGTAGCTTTTCTAAACACTTGCCGAGACTGCGTTATACTCAAGTGTAAACAGCATGTAGTTGTATTTGGAGTAATTTAGTAATATGAAGTTTGACAACCTCAGCATAAAATCTTAGTTCCCTTTTGAATGAATAGTGCTTTGAATGTAGGCCATGACAGGTTTGCAGAAAAGGAACAAGCTACTTTATCAATGAAGCAGCCATTGTATTGACACCAAAAAAAAAAAGCTGATCTGTGAACGTCAATGTTGTCACTTTTTCCATCAAAAATGAAGAAATATATTTCTGACATGAGATACGCTGTTTAAACAGAAGTGTGTCAGATAATAGGAATGTGCAAAGAGAGTCTTGTAATATATAATCTGTGCAAATGTTCATATTCCATTTACACTAGCATTGTTTTCAAAGACACACATGACAGTTTGTGAGAGTGCAGATGTGGGTGGTTCTAAGTGTCACTTCTTTCCTATGGGGAGATTTTCCATCACCTTTTGTTGGGTTGAGGTTTGTGAAAGAAAAAAAAGATACAGATAGATAGACGAGCGATTGGGCGAACGGACGGATAGATAGTTTATCAACAATACCTTTCTGTTCACACACAGTTTGTTTATAAACAGGAGTGAGAACTGTTTCTGTTTTCAAACTGACTTGTTTAAATTTGCAAGACTTCAATCCACATTTTGAAAGAGAATTGCACCTAATGGGCATTTTTCACAGGTTTCAAAAGAATATAAAAGGTGTTTGACATCGCTTCTGTAAGCTGTGTGTGTGAACAGGATTATTCGAGAGTCACACCTTTTTATGATTATGGTTATAGCTGACTGTTTTTATAAAAACGCTGAAATGTCTTAATTGCATTTTACTTTGATTCTTGTGGCGGTTGAGTTAGATTTGAGTTTTTAGATTTGTTCACTGGTTCAGGGTGTAAATATTGCAGTTCAGCAGCAAATATCTTTATATATATATCGTTCAGGCATAACATAGTGAGAGTGTGTGTATGTGCCCTGTCTGTTACCATATAAGACATGACTCATGCTGCTTTGTGACCTGCAATGTGGGAAGTCATGATTCATACAAGCTACATTTAATCAGCCTCAGCTCAAAATACTCAGGCATGCGTGACCCCCCTCCCCTGCTCTCACTCACACAGAAACGATCAGCTCCACAGATGCCGCCACACTTGTGTCATTGTGCTTGCAGTGGCCTTAGTTCAAAGTTAGGTTACGTTTACGTAGATCTAAAACAACATGATTTTTTTTTATTATTTCATTGGAAGGGTTTTGTTTGCCATTGGAATTTGCAGACTATCCCATCATCCCTTGCACTGACATGGTTCTGTTGTGACATCATTCAGAGGTAACGATGCTTTCATTAGATCACAGAATTTCTGTTGTGAAGGCTTTTATGACAAGAGTACTGATTTTATTAATGTGTGGCTTTTCTATTTTATGCGTAATCAATTGGAATTTTATATTGTAAACACTTGAGAAGTTTGAATTGATTAATTGTATTTAAAAGTAGACGTGAGCTTTATTGCGTTATATTATATGCTGACATGCTCTTTTTGACGTTTTATTTTTGAAAATGTTACCATTTATACAAGTAGTCTCACATTCAGAAATAATCTTAAGCAACCTGCACAAAAGCAAACTGACCCAATGAAAAAGTTAAGGCATGTTAAATGATTGTGAATCAATCCTCTGCGATCAGCACATACCAGAATGTGACCTCTGAGTGCCCTGATGGTACAACCTGAGTGTTTCATAAATATAGCGGAGATAAAACCCACCTATCTTGAGCACAAGCCAGGCAGTTATTGTGCTTTTTTTCACTGAGTGTTTTTCTTAGATGGCTAATCTCTTGTGTGTTTAGTATTGATTTCTTCAAAGAGTGTTTTGGTCTGCGTCTACCTCAGTGACACAGTAAAATGTTGAAAGAAGACTAGTTTTGATTAGCGCTTGATTTCTAGCTACTCTACCAAAAGTGGTCAAACACATCTGAGGATCAGTGAGATTATCCATGACTCCATGTGTAATATTTTGTTGTCGCTTATGTTATTCCTACATGTCTGCAACACCTAGATCCTCGGGTAGTAGGGGTCATGAGAGATTGATGATGATGGGATCTGGGCTTCTGCCTACCCCAGCTGTACAATAACTCAAGCATAGCCATGCCGCCTTTACATTTTCCATTGTGAATAAGTCGCACTCACACACACAGCTGGCAGTCTCAGTCATGAATAATTAACAATGTCTCTGCGTACTCCAGGAAAGAGAGAGAGAAAGGGATGATGCATAGCTCTTTCTCTCCCTTGGGGTGTAGCACAAGCAGACAATACTATTGATTTCTGCCTGAGCAGAGTCACTTGAATCCATTTAGAGATTGAGCTGGGCAAAATGAACACAGACATGACTTCATACCTTTACCTTTAACTTCCCTCACACGACCAGATCACCATGCTTGCATGTAGAAAGATGGCATCGCAATGCGAGTGTAGATAAAGAACTAGTCATTTGAACTAGTACAGCATTTTCTTTACGCAAGACTATATATAAAGACTATAATGTTTTATGTATTTGAGGAGTGGAGAAGGGCATATAATGGTTTATTCACACTTGGCATCGTTTGATTAAAACGAACCCTGGAGTGATTCTTCTGTTAGTGCGGCTTAATTTAATAAATGTGAAAGCTGCCATCCAAACTCTGGTGCGCACCAAACAATTTCATTTCAGGTGCTAATAAGTACATTTTAGGTGCTAATATGTCCATTTTAGGAGCTAATATGTCCATTTTATGTCCTAATATGTCCATTTTAGGTGCTAATATGTACGTTTTAAGTGTTAATATGTACATTTTAGGTGCTAATATGTTCATTTCATGAGCTAATATGTCCATTTTAGGTGGTAATATGTACATTTTAGGTACTATTATGTTCATTTCAGGTGTTAATATATACATTTCAGGTGCTAATATGTATTTTAGGTGCTAATATATACCACTAAGGTACCGATATGCAGCCTTTGGGTACAAAAGTGTACCTTTTGAAAAGGTACAGCCCCAGTGACAGCTTTTGTACCTTTTTTTTCTGTGTGTGACGGAGGGATTCTTCCCGCTGTTTTGATTCCTTTACATATTTTATAAGCTCTTCATGTGTAGGCAAAATAGCATCTTATGTAGGCTACGTACTCACAGTGCATGCATTTATTCCAGCACACAGCAGTGTTTTGAATATTCGGTAAGTTCCGTTGCGAAATATACACAGCAAAAGCCGACCAATCAGGTTGTGAACATTTCCCTATGCCTTTAGGTTCGGTATCTTTAGGTGCTGTGTTAAAATTCCAATGTGAATGCCAAGTGGACCAGGACAAAATATTATTTATTTTTGGTCCGAACCAAGCGAACCGAACTACAAGTGTGAAAACACCCTTAGTCTAGCATTTGTCTAGCTTTAAATAACCTTTGTATAGCATTTCATCTTTAATAACATGGGATTTTGGCTAAATGACATAAAAAAACATAGCGCCCATATAGCAACAGTAAACTTTATTACCTGTAATATGATGCACTGACTGCCTCAGATGCGACCATTCTTATGATGGACAAAACTTAAAATTGCTGGTTCAAAAACCTTGTATTATTATGTTAATAATATAACGACACATTCAAGGTTTCCTCCCAACAAGCGATGATGTAATGTTGATGAAAGTGTGAAATGTTTGGCCCCTTTGTAGGATTGTAATATCCAACAAAATTGTAATATTTCACATTTTATTAGCGTGATGACCTCTTAAAATAAAATAAAAAAATATATATATTATTACATAAAAAATATATACAGCCTATAACACTTTAAAAATAATACACAATATATCCTTTTAAATGTTATTATATTTTAAAAAATGTGTGTGTGTGTGTGTCTGTGATCATAGTTTTAAAAACAAGAAAAAAGGAACAACATTTGACCTCGTTCTGCAGTGAAGTCATACAATTGTTATCGGTATTTCATATACGTAGAATATCCTTATTACGTCTGCTGTGTCTGCCGGTTGTGAAACTGTGCGGTTGTGTTGACTTTAATCTGATAAGCTTGTCTGAAGTATGACTGAAGTGAGCTCAGATAACACTTAGTTGTGTATTCAGCACAAAAGAGCTCAGTCAGGATGTCGGTCAAGGCTTCCAGAGACATAATGGGATATCTGCATCGAACAGGCACATTCGATCTAACTTCATCACCATGCATAAGATTTCAGGCTTTCTCCACTGCCTGGACCAGTTAGATCTTATTTTAAACCAAACTGTATAGCCAAATTTGTGTCTATTGTGCCAGTTATTCCCAACCAGAAGTAAAAACATGGCTTTGTTAAAGGTAAAGTGTGTAATAATGGGGGGAAGAAAGTTTGGGAAGTACTGTATCAAGCCTTTTGCGTGCAGACCCAGAGGTCACCAGTCATTTATCTGCATGTGGCTGAACTGGAAAGCCCCAATGAAAGAATAAAGAAAAATCCCTTCTTCCTGTCCTCTCATTTCTAAATCTGTCTGTTTTTGACGTTTCTCACCCTAGTAACCAGCTTTTTTGCTGTTTTCTTTCTCCTTGCCTCTCTGTCTGTAAGTATCTATGTGCATGTAAATCACAGACAAGCCTGTTAGTAATACTGAAAGAAGGGTGTTGAAGAATAGAGTGTCGGGTGATTTGGTTACTTACACTTTCACATAACCTAGTTCCTCTTGTCAAATGTTTGGTGAGGTGTGCTTTTGACCTAGATTTACATACAATGCTGTGGCAATACCACCTTGACCTTATTAGACCTCTTCCATAAAACACCAGAACTCATTCACGTCTGTTGAATGCAGGTGCCCTGTGTGATACTTATGTGTGCGATCTTTTGTGAATTATTGTGTCAAGACCCAGCCAAAGTTAAAGAGTCTTTATTTAGTTCTCAAGTAGATTTATTGAGGATGAAACTCTCCCGTAGTCTCAGACAAGGACAGGATAGGAGTAAAGTGTTCTATGAATGAGCCGTTATTGGCTGTATAATGAATGATAAGGGTGATATGGGGAGGACTGAGGGTGCAAATGATGGTTAACCAGACTGATCTCATGAAGTAGCGTGTGTATGACACGCCAATTCGTATTTCCATTTTTGGCGTGCTATCAAGACGCATAATCTTGATAGCAATCAAGACGCATAGACTTTTCAGCGTGTTTATGAATGCCGTTGACTTAACGTTATATAAATATATGACTTACCTCAACCCCGTCCCTAAACCTAACCGTCACTGGGGTTAATGGCATTTATGACTGTTCCCTTACCATCCTAGGTAAAAAAAGATATGACTTACCTCAACCCCATCCCTAAACTTAACCATCACTGGGGTTAATGGCATTTATGACTGGACATTTGACGCGCGTGTACGGACACGCGGAATGACGCGAACGTTAATGGCGTAAACATACACGCATACACGCGGTTACACGCGGATAGCTCAAAATGCGTAGAGATAACACGCCACTTGACTCGAAAGTGGCGTGTATGTTTACGCAAAAGTCATGATGTCATGTTGGGTTAATTGTTGAAACTGAACTTCTGGTAAACTTGAGAAAACAGTCAAAACAGAATGCATTTATAAAAGCTAGAAAGCAGACATTTAATTCGTTCATTCGTTTAATTCGAAACATTCATTTTATGCCTTATAGCGAGTTATGGTGCTTGAGGTTCATATTTTAAATTTAGTAGAGGACTAAATGTTGACAGATTATATTAACATATACACTATCAGTTGATAAGTTAATGTGGACAAGCAAGAGAAAAAAAATGGAGCAAATTTGCCTTATGGGTTATTCTATTCTAATTGGATTGATACACAGACAGAGCAGAGCAATATCTTGGATGTGTTAAGGTCATCACACATCAAAAGCTTGGCACCCACACGCGAAATCTAGACTTCAGCGTTTGCAGAAATGATGAAATTGAAACAAATTTAGTGGGAAAGTGGAAATTTTCTGCTCTTGTCAGTAATAAGAAGTGCTGGTAAAGTCTCTTGACCTTTAAGAAAGAAAGAGGTACATTCCTCATAAGTGCGTAGGAGAGTCACACAGAGAACCGATAGACTGATTATGTTCGGCACTAATGAAGCATGATTATGTATCCTGGATATCCAGTTAGCATTGAGAATGGTAATTGCATTCCATTAGGAACATCAGTGAAAGTGTATTTATAAAGTCATTTTATTCTTATCAAGTGCTTATTACCGATATGATTGCAAGGTTAAGGCTTTCTGCATGTATAGATCAATTTGAAGGAACAGGAGCCTGGAGCCTGTTTTTATCAGTAATAAAAATCGATTATGTATAGTTAGCCAGTCATTAGTGCAAAATCAAAATTATAAAAGTGGTCTTGTATCATAATGAAGTGGTTTATTTTGCAATAACAACTGGCTGAATACACATTTTTCTACCCCCTGATCTACAATACCCCTTGCCAGATTAATAAATCAATAGATATGCATCATTTATGAGAAATTATTTTATATAATGTGAAAAGAAAGAGACAGCCGGGTGATAGGCAATTTGATGCCTGGGATGACCATAGCAATACAAATGTATTTGACCACAGATGATGAACCAAACAGAATCAAGTAGTCCAGAGAGCTGTCTATAAAACATTGACATTTCTTATTAGTTCTTTAAATGGTGCAGATTCTTTACAGGTGCAAAAATCTTAGCAACACGTAACGCCTGCTTATATATCTTATATTGTTTTGTAACTATTTCCACCACATCCAGCACCCGTTTTCCCTTAGTCAGTAGAAGTATGGTTAAAAAACATGACAAAAATCCACATTCATTCAAAGCGCTTAATTAAAAACATCTGGCAGAGACTGCAAACAGGACTCCAGATGATGCATTTGCAAATGTGTTTGTTTATATTGTTGTGCCTGACAACCCTGCAGCCTTGCAGTAAAATTAAAGCAGCAAAATCAAATAAAATATCTGTAGGAGAAATGTCACAACATATCCTATAAATAAATAATATCATAAATGTGTCTCAGTATAAGCATAAGCACTTAGTAAGCCAAATTTTGCCAGAGGCTTGTACTCCAACCGCACCAAATTATATTTTCTTTTCTCGGTGTGCACAAATTAAATAAGCTTATTAGTTCTTCATTTGATCTTAATCACAGAGACCTACAGGATCAATAGTAATATTAAAGGAGCTTTAATATTTCAATAAATCATAAATTTCCCCTGATTTGTCACTAGACATTAAGAAATCATATTCATTTCAAGTACTTATATCACTGACAACCTGCCAGGATATTAAAAAGTGAAGTTGTAGCCCTTGACTGATGTTGATGTTGGCAAGTTCTGATCAGAACGTGTTTTGTTCTGATGCGTCACCCTCAACAGATCTACCAATCACGGAGTCAGTAATGTTGCGGCAGTCGGGTTGCCAGCTTTGCTCTAGTTACCACAGCTGCAGATACAAACGTGTCGAAATCGGATAAAAAAAAATAACGTTGCGAAACCCCAAAAAACTTGATGTGAATCTGAAATACTTTGTTACAAAGTCTGAAATAAATAATTAACAGAAAAAAACTCACTGTGTAGGACTCGTCACTTGCCATTGGGAGCCTCTTGTAGCAGTCTACATTCCTGCTGGAACCTACAGCATATCTGGCAACCTCGAGTCATGGGGGAAGGGGGGGATACACCCTAATTTGAAAGTGATTGCAGTACCAGTTTTGGCCACAATCTTGCATACAGCTCCTTTAAGGTGATTCTGGACACTCCCACAAGCCAGATTTTCACACATGCACAATTGGAGAAGAGTGATTGCCGCTGAGGAGGCATGTGGAGGATCTCCTTCAGACAAGCACACTCGTGCATGGAGAGAGCCAGAATGACTTTCCTTTGAGGGACTGAAGTATCATTTACTGTACCTTTTATTTCTGTAGTCAAGAGTTTCATTTAGAATACAAAAATCCATCTTCTGTCAACTAATGATCGAGAACAACAACTCTAAGCAGCTCACAAGCCCACTGCATGTGAGAAGGACCAGAGAGGGTTGCTGTGCATGAATCTAAATGAGAATCTGTAGCCTGTAGCTGATGTTTCAACAAAGCCGAGGAATTATGCTCATTCCAGGCCCTTGTCTTTACACATTACCCTCTGTAACAAGAGGTATTTACTAAGATTCCTACCCAATTAAGATAAATAATTCTAGGAGAGCTGTTAAGAGTCCAGCACGGTAACAATCTTCTGCGGCGGACGAACACTCCATCAAACACGGCTCTAAATGTCCATTATTGTCATTCAAGCCCACTGAGACAGAACCATTAAAAGGGCTCCATTAGTGAGTGTGCACTTTTGCCAGAGTATGTGCATGTGGAATTGTAGGATTAGTCATAGACGCTGATGATTAATGCCCAGCAGAGCTGGAATGTAATGAGCCATTAAGTCTGTTTCAGTGTCAGAGGGTTGAAGGAAATGTACTACCGCTTTCTAGGCTCAGATCACAAGCCTGTACTAGTGTGCTTTGTTTGTTCACACGTGTGTACTATGATTGCACGGTAAATGGGCTTTTAACAGTTAATAGCCAATAATTACTGGTGGAAAGCAAACCCGTTGAACTGCAGGTTTGGCTTTGTGGTGTCATCGCATCTAAAACCGCTACATAGTTCATTGGATCATTTAGTTGAATGTAAACCTATATCATGCTAGGATTTAGCGTGAGGATTAGCATAAAGCAAATCAATGGCTTTTAACACCGGCAGTGATGGTAAAATGAGCGTTGGTAATGATTGTTTAATCGGCTATACAAGTTACTGATGCTGATGTTGACAGCAGTAGTGCAATGAATCTAAGTGGCCAACAATTTGAGAAAGGTGTCATGGCACTTCCCTTAAGAAGAATGTGTTCCACTACCATGTAAATAAAATGTTTGTTTCACTGGAAAACCACCGCAAATCAATATAAAACAGTGCAGTTGAAGAAGCATGCACAGTTGTTTTGCCATCTTAATTTTTGTCTGATTTTTGGTTGATTCCTTTCATTCAGTGGCGATATTACCATCAGCTTTTTTGACAAGTCAAGCTCCTTGTGTAATGTAATCATGATCATTCATTTCAATTAATATGCTTAATACCGGTTTTCTATTATAATATATTTTAAAATGTAATATGGCATGATGCAAAGCAGAATTTTCAGCATTTGATATTTTCAGCTCCAGTCTTCAGTGTCACATGATCCTTCAGAAATCATTGTAATGCTGATTTGGTGCTCAAGAAACATTGCTTATTACTAATTACTTAATATTTTTGTGGAAACCGTAATCTTTGCTGTATAGACCGTTCAAAAGAACAGCATTTATTTGAAATATACTTTTGTAACATTGTTTCTACTCTCACTTTTGATCAATTTAATGTGTTCTCGCTGAATGAAAGTATAAATATGAAAACTGGGATTAAAATTTTGAATAAATGACACATAAAACAAGCAATGTGACGACGAATGTCACTCAATCTGTCAGTGAAGCTGTTTGTAGTGCACAATAAATCTTTTATTTGCACGGTTTGTCTTGTTGATTTACAGTATATTGGGAAATATTTTGCATGTTTTTGTCGCAACATCTGTAGTCGTAATCATTTGTCTGATTTATTGTATTACCCGAGTAGAAACAATCTGTAGAAGTATGAGAATGAAGTGTATTTAGGTTTGTAACTGTGGTCTCTGGATGGAAACCATGGTTACTGTGGTAATTTTAGCAAGGCTTGAATGGAGATTGTCACAGGTAAGCTCTATGTTTTCTGTTAACGTAGCAGTTCAGACAGCTTTTTTCTGTCAGATGTGTTCTGCTCAGCAGCAGAGAGTGTCTGTGGAGTTGGGAAAGAGGACATGCATCACAGAACGCATCATATGCTGTCATCCCCCAAGCCACAATGTCAGGCTTTCTTCTGGAGTACAGGAACACAACTGCATTCCCATTCAGGACAGAATCTGAGATGTCATTTACTGATGTTAGCTAAGATATTTAAATTGGTTAATTGTTGGCAGGCATGGAGACAACTAGATCTGGTTTGTTGGCATAGTGAAGCTGTAAAGAAACCCTCTCAGGGTTTCGTTTATTTTTAGGGTTTCCAATGAGTTCGACTGAAATCTGAATAAGCCAAGAGAAGACTGCTCAAGTGCTAATTATAAGGACATTAGGTCAGTGTACTCTATATCAGGAAAATGACTGTTTTGTTAAATGTGGTCACAGAGAGTGAGAAATGGAAGATGATGAAAAGGGCTGTAGTTTGAAGTCCACCTGTAGTCAATGACCGCATAGACATACACTTGTTCATTAAAAGCTTGATTTACACCACAGGGGGACTTCGAGATATGAGAGATACACTCTTCAACAACTTAAAACTAAGGTGGATAGTATATGTCCGATTTGTGAACTAACCGTTCTTTCGGAAAAACGAGCTACTACCTACATTTTTCCAAAACTCAAAAAACTTGCCTATACATCCAATTCACTGCCAGTTGAGTTCCAGCTCAAATGAATAAATTCTTATTTTAGAGTGATTCCTTGCACAATACTATATTAGACCTGAAAACACATTTACCATAGTGTATGGTGCATTGCATTTGCAAGTCCCATGAAACACATCACAACACTATATAAGTGATACTCTATATAAGTGGTGGGTAGCCATGGTATAAGCGGGATAAAGTATAGTCGCTATCCACTGGCACATAAGCACTATTAGGCTGCAACTTGTGCAATATTGATAATGTTTTGGTAGATTGCGTGATCCATTTTGTCTTGCAACACTTTGTTCGCAAATGTTTGCTTGACTGTTGTGAGATTCAGTGCAAAAATGAATGGAGACACTTTAAAATGTCTTTGATTATACCAATTTGATCGCAAAACAGCATTTGACGTCATCACGCACAGGTTTTAATTCGCTTTAAAGCCGTTGGATGGAACCATACTTTCTCCGGCTTTATTCGCATGAGTTTTTTTGTGGATAATTCGACTGACAAGAGGATGGAAACTTGGCTACAGATAGTCCTTTTCCACCATATCAGAACACCTTGAGAAGACATTTTCAATGTGGTCTTGACACTAGCAATTGAGAACTAAGTCTATATTGTTGGATACACAATCATTGGTCATTGTCTTGGGGGTATTCATCTCTGAAAGTAAGGCTTCATGCTCAATTGGCTGGTTTCAGAATAGTCCCTGTGCTCTGGTAGTCTTTCAGGCCCTTGAGCGGGCAAAAGTAGAACGCCAGCGACAGCTGTCGGAAACCCATCACAGAGCTCTGCTTTTGATGTGTGTGGGTGTGTTCCTTGCAAAACCAGTTAGCTGCCACAGTTAACAAGATTGAGAAAGGCCTGCAGAATAAAAAGAAGAAAGGGAACTTTGAGAGAGAAGGAGACGGAGCACAAACCCCTTGCATCCCTCAGCAGTTCTAATCGGTAACACGGCCGAGAGTAGTCATTTGTGGTGAGTTTGTGTGCAAATGCATCATCCTTTTGTGCACAAAATGCACACATCTGAAAATCACAGCATGGAAAGAAAGCACATTCCAATTTTGAAATAGTGTGTTTGGCATCTTATGAACCTTGCAACCACATCTGGAAACATTATTCTTGGAAGACAGGTCATTATCCACCAAAGGCAGGATAGAAAACATATTTTGAGCGAGGAAAAGAAACAAAATAAAAAACAGTAATTGGAGTGACCAGTTGGACTGTTACTCTAAATGTCTGGGAATGTAGGACACAATCTTATAGGATACAGCTCTGTCAAATCTCACAGTTTGAATCCTCTGCTACTGAATCTTCAGTCACACGGCAAAAGAAATTGTTTTGAATGTGAGTTTGCTGACTGTATTGATTGGGCTGGAAAAGGGCTGTATACTGTAAAACACTGCTGACAAGAATTGTTTTATTATTGAGTTGTCCTCGCAGTCTGTGGCTTAAACAATATACATCGCAACCAGTGCAGTCGAATTCAAAAACAACTGAATCTCATGAACTGGTCCTTTGTAGTCAATCAAAAACAGACTGTTTGTTCTGTTTGTTTTGGATTTGATTAAAAGTACCGGTTCTTATGAGAAACAGTAGTTCAGGAATCAAACTAATCTGCTTGTGCTGTATAATCCTATTTTATGGGCTGACATAGTGAATCTTTAATGACTGAATAATAGTGCAAATAACCTTTATTCCACAAGGTAGCAATGTCTAAAGGCCAATTTATACTTCTGCGTCAAGGGTACACCGTAATGTACGGCGTAGGCTACGCACGTAGGCGACGCCGTCGTGAGCATTTATACTTCTGCGTTCAGGTCTTGGTTGCTTTGCAGTACTGCTCCGAAATGCTAGTTGGCGGCGGAGGGTTGTAATGTTCCACTGTGTTTAGATTCCTCGCGGCTAGGTTACTACAAGCAATTGCGACTGAAAGAGAGTGGATCATGTTGGAGTTGGAGCTTTTTGAGATGGAAAAACAGTTCATTTTAGTGAAATTACTAAAACTAAAAGGCAGAAACGAGAGAAGACGTCGGAGGAGATGGTAGGAAATGCTTAGGAGGAAATGCGATGCTACCAAGCCGACCAATCACAGATCTTGCGGTCTGTGTCGTTGCGACGTATAGTTACATTTTTGAGGAGGTGCGCGTCAGGCTACGGCGAAGGGTACGCGGTATTGTACGCGGTATGGTTCGCGTCTGTGCGTATACTACGCCGTACCTACTGCGCGCACCCTAAGCAGAAGTATAAATTGACCTTAATACACAATGATGAAGTGACTTTTTTTTTCAACTAAATAAATTATTACAAAGTTGATTTGACAAAAGAAAATATGTTGTGATAACAAATCTTGTATTTTTTTTTACAGTGTACTGAACGCAATCAAATATTAGTCTTGCTGTCATTTAATGGTGGATTTAGTGAAGAAGCTGTCAGCAATCCAAATATTGATTTTGAAGATGTTGAGAGTTATAGTTTTGAGGATATGTTTGATATCGAGAATATGAGCCAAATGCTGAATGTACTGGGAAATGATCTCTGACGTGGACACTGATGATGGTATAAAACATGTGCTCAATCTGAACACTCCAAAATATGCTTTATTTTATTCTTCTGTTATTGTTACTCTAATATCAGGAGAGTTTTATATTATCGTGACACAATCCATCCATGTTAGACATAGATCCAGGTCGCTACACACCCCCAGAAATGTAATAATGATTGGCGAAACATTCATGCATTTAAGGGTTAAAATAATTCGTTGCTTCTTATGGATGTGATTGATGCTTTGCACAGATGCATTATAGCCACTTTTCTTTGTCTTTCGTTTTCTTTCTTTTCATGGTAACCAAAGTGTCTCCCACACACATATGCGTGCACACACTGCAGTATAGGATCCCTGAACCCACATGCCGTGTGGTTTGAATTTCTCTGAGACTCACTGAGAGAGATAAGAAAGAGAGAGAAAGAAAGGGAGGCGTCGGGCCCACTGATTCCATTCTGTTGGTTGAGGAGTTTCCATTTGCACACGCAGCCATTTCCAATGACCAAGGACAACTTTCCTCTTTCATGTTTTAATTTGCGCTGCATTAAACCATCAGTGTTCGTCAAGCCTCACGGCTTTCACAGGCTCGCTCAGATTGAAGGAACCCTACGATATCCACCGCATGCAACCTGCCTTGTGGAGCCGAGCTTTGAGGGTTTGCGCCCGTCTGTTTCGTCTGTACAATTTTGCCCAGTCAGGAGTTAAATCAAGATGACAAGGGTAAGAAATCTCAGGCCTGTGTCTCTGTGGGTCAGAGTTTGCCTAAGGTGCAGTCAGTGGTGGCTGTGGGAGCAGGGAGGAGCACTGGCTGCACAATCTTCACCACAGCAGGGCAGACAGGGGCAGCCCTGGCTTCAGCGGGGATGGAAAGAGCAGTGTTGGCTGCCACTAGAGCTCTGTAGGAATTGTTTAGTCATGCACCGATCATTCCGCAAGCAGAAGTTGGCCCCGGACAACTTAAATAGCTCAGTGTGTGTTGTGGAAAAGACTACTAGCAGAGACTGAAAGTAGAGATTGTGTAGTTTCAAAAGCAGTTTAAATCTGTCTGATTCAGAGCTTAAGCATCCTCTTTTCTGTATGTCTTTTCATGCTGTGCTTAACCTTGGTTGTTTAGCTTTTTAAACCCCAGGCTAAATGCACTTTAACCCTGAGCAATGCAACATTTGTACTTGCAATTGTAGGGGGGAGACGCTTCTGAAAATGTGTGGCACAAAGTATTGTGGCTTTTTGGACAAGGTTGCATGAGCCTACCATGGTTTTTTTTTTTTTTTTTTTTGATAGTGGTACAACATAAGAAAATGCTTCCATGTGTTTTTGGTCCAGTATCAAGGAATTTCTTGGAAGTACTTTGGAGTACCATGTAAATACTATATGGTAAATAATATGGTAATACCGTGGACTTGAATTCTAGTATATGGTCTAAATGAAAGTGTCAACATAATATAATTTGTCATTTTATTATATAATAAAATAATTAATTATATTTTCTACTATGAATATAGCCTATAACATTATATACTGTATATAGTTTACATTGTAAACTGTCGTGAATAAGATACCATAACTCTTATATTTTTATTTTGTATATTTATTGAACCATGTAATATTTTTAGCCTATTGTATTCTACTTTGCGTTATTAAAGCAGATCATGTGCCCATGGCAAGCTGAATTCATCTCAAGTTCTCTAAAGTTACTTTTACCCCAGGGTTTAGCATGGCACAGGGTAGCAATTTCAAGCCCATCTCTCTCTTTCAATCCTTTCTAAATGGACGGATTTGTCTTGGCTGGCACTGTATATGTTCAGAGATCATGCACACCTTGCCAATATTGAAAATAAAATTCCTTGAGAGGATCTCTGCTTTATGCTGAGGTCTGCTCCTGACTCGTCATATTCAATCTGCACCTATTCAAATCAGTTGCAGGGCAGAATGCTAATTTGAGGTTAGTGATATTCACTTGGCAGCCAGAAGGCAGCCGATCCGACGAGAATCCCCACTCCCGGTCTGATGAGATTAAACGCATCATTGTGAGGAGCGAATGTCGAAGGTTTCTGATACAGGACCTGAGGTACGGGGGCAGGACAGGTTTGTTTACCCACAATTGATCCAGAATCCAGAGACACTTAAGTCCCTAATCACACATCCACCGGTTGAGCTGCTTTGATGGGTGAAATAAGGGGAAAGGAAAGGGAAAAAGAGCTCAAGGTAATCTTTGTGACTGGATGTCTGAAGATCACATGCGCCAGTATCTCTCTGTGTGCCTCCTACAAAAGAACCGATAGCAGAGACCCCACAGTTTTGACAGCTAAATCACGTTCTCCAGCTAATCTTCCACTGTGTATGCACATAAGATCATTGTTTAAAGTGTGAACGTGTACCTGCTTACGTGGGGGTGTATGTTAAATGAGAGAGTGTGAATAGTGCGACAGCAGCTGATCTCCACACTGGTCGTGTGGGAGGATTTGGGGCTTTGTTTTTGTGTGTGGTTGTGCATTTGCTTTCTGTAGGTGGCATCTTTGAGGAGGTGGCCACAGTGAGATTGTTGAGCTTTGAAGCCAGGATGCAAAATTACCTTGAGAAAACGGGAACACTTTATTAACATTAGTTAACACTAATTAAACGAGGAGTCTGCGAGGATTGAGAGGAGTAGTGAAAAAACTGAATACTGCAGTACTTTTCAAAATGGCATCTACTGTAAAGGGGCGGGGTCTTAATGTATGACATTGGTTTTGATCAGCATGATGAGTGGAATCGGGGGTGCTTCTCAATATCCCTCCTCGTCTCCTCGCTCCTCCGTCCTCCCTCCTATGACCCGGAAACCGATCGAGCTCAGCCATCTTGAAGGACATCTCAATTCTCTAATTGCAACGTGAGGAGTCGAGGATTGAGGAGATAGGAGGCTTACTGAGGAGTCATAAGCGAGGATACACAGGTGCATCCTACGCGGAACTTTTATATTGACTAAACGTGACGCACGTGTCAATTCTCCTCCCCCTTCACATCGGTCACAATCATTTTAATTTATACTTTACCTTTGCAGTTTATATAAACCACACATCTCAGATATTTCAACAGTATAGCCTATCTTTATTGTTATTTATTATGAATTTATTAAATAACCAAACTTCAACAACATCAGGGCAGATCCTTTTAGCACTGCTGATGACACTGTGGAGTGACACTCGAGTGATCAAGTATTCCAATGTATATAAAAAAGCTTTTATTCGATTCCTCTGTCCTCCTTTCCTTTCCTTGCTTCCTTCCCTCGCGTCCTACAGGGGGTGGAGCTGAGACGCAAGGAAAGGAAGCAAGGAAAGGAAACGAGGATGCACAAATTAGAAATGAGAAGCACCCCAGATGTACTAAGTTTCATGTCTCTAGAGCAAAGGGTTCAAAAGTTATAACCATTCTAATGTTGAAATTAATTTGTTGAACTGGTGGTGGCACTATAGAGTTGGTCCTAGAGACTCAAAAATTGGTCCAAATTCTATTCATTAGCATCACTACAAGTGTGCCAAATTTCATCATTTTCCTACTTACATTTCATAGGGCTGCCATAGACTCCCATTTGCGGAATAATAATAATAATAAGAAGACGAAAAAGAAAACCAACAGATACAATAGGTGCTTGGCCCCTAATTAATTCCATCTCTAGCTCATTTTATTTTCTCTCCAAAGCATAATTTTACTCACTTTTAAGGAGTGTTCGATTTGGACAAGTCTTGGATGCATTGTGTTGCACTGCTGCGGTCATCTGGATGACATAAGTTGACCCCGCTATGTCTGTCTGTCTCTTTCTGCTCAGGGTGTGAGCGGTATGTCCGTGGATGAGAAGTCTGAAGCTCCCATGTACGTGTATGAGTCGACAGTGCACTGTACCAACATCCTGCTGGGTCTGAATGAGCAGCGGAAGCAGGGCCTGCTCTGTGATGTGACCGTGCTGGTGGAGGGCAAGGAGTTCCGCGCGCACAGGGCTGTCCTAGCGGCCTGCAGCGAGTACTTCCTACAGGGGTTCGTCACCCAAAGTGACAATGAACTGGTTCTCAGCATGCCAGAGGAGGTATGAGTAAACACATTCACAGATTTTGTTAATAATATTGAAACAGATGAATTTTTATTGACCCCAGAATATATTAAATTCATCAAAAGTAACAGTAAGGACATTTATGTTACAAAAATGTACATTTGAAACACAGTTATTGTATTGTATTTATATTTCCCAGTGAAATAACTTCAAAAAAATCTTACGGACCCCAAACTTTAGAACGGTAGTATATGTAATTGGTAAGCCTCACAAGTTAGCTTTTAAAAGTCTGATAGAAAATGTGTTGATAGGAAAACAAAATCGTGGCATGGTCTTCCATGCATCAGCTTTTTTTAATGAATAAGGTATAAAAATGGCCATATGATCACTGTACTAGCTTTATACTGTACATAAAAGCATGACTATAATTACCACTCATCACTTGTCTAACTACCATATGGCAGCAGCCATTATTTTCCCCATCTTTATGAGCAATAGCCATGTCTCTCAAACACGCACTCGTGCACCTACATGAGCACTAGTTTGTCTTCTCCCACAGCACAAAGTGCACATTTAATGAACTAGCATCTATTGCATTAGCCTTCCATCTCCACTCTCTGATTCATGGATCTAAAATCAAGATGCAAAGTTTCTCAAAAGCAGAGCATTTGCATAACAAATGGGTGCATTTATTATGGTTTCTTTTATAGCACAGTAAGAACATAATGTGATTTTAATGGGATGTACTTGATCCATATCCTCCTTTTTAGCCTGTCAAGTACATATTTAGTGTTTCGATGACATGAGCATGCATTTAAAGTCCGTAACAACTGTTTTAAGAAAGATGTAGCCACAAAGGTGCTTAAGAATAGAATAAAAATGTTTAATTGAGGCTGAGTTTTCGAAGAAGCTAAAGCTTGCTTAAGCTAGCAAGCAGCTAGAAAACAATTCATGTAGCTTTTGGTATAAGCAATTTTTTTTTAGATTTTATCCTCTAATACTGATAATAAGACTTAGTTTAGACACTAATTTCAGCATTGTTTTAGTTTGCAAACCATGTGTTTCATTGGCATCCAACTGTCTCTGTCCTGACTGATGGCTTTCCTGCTGATTTAGCACATTGATGGAGAAGAGAAAGAAATATTATAGAGTCCAACAGTCGAGTTCCGGAAGTAAAAATCCCATTCATTTTGAACTATAACTTGTTGAAGCCTCTAGTCCACATTATTTGTTATTTAAGTAAGTTATTTTTTAAATAAAATGTTTAACATAGCAAATTCCTGGTTAAAAAAATAATATATATATATATATATATATATATATATATATATATATATAATAAAAATAAAAGCTCATTTAAATATGAATGAAACATAATAAAATATATAAACCAGTAAAAAATACAATGCCTATGACAACATTAGTTTGTATACTATGATAATACTACATCATCTATAATATGGCTGTCAAAGTATTGCCATGCCCTTGTTCTGTGATTGAGAAATGTTTAGAATTGGGAAGGAACATGTTAACAGGTTTTTCTGTGCAGAAATATAGAGTTTAATACGATTTAATGGCGTTCTAGAGACTTCCAGCTAATTGGGATACTTCTTTCATTCATATCTTGCCTCCTCCATCAATTATTCATCAGTCTCTCACTCTCATATATGGTGCGAGTGTGAACTAGGAGGGAATTGAATCTTTCAATCATTTAAAAAAAATACGGATTTAATAGAGTGCTTATCTTCACCTCAGATGTGACCGAAAATGTGTTACTGTCTCTTACTGTTAATACTGGTAAATGCCATGCATACTCCAGATAAGATCAAGTGTTTGTTTTAAGGCTTTTTTCAATAGCACAGGAAATTGAGGAGCGTTTCATATTTTGTAACCGGTTTCTTTTAGTTACAGAGACTTCTGTATTTTATTTATTTTTTTTGTATAATAATGGATGATTTGTTTTGTCATGTTGATTCAAAGTATCCAGCTCTTGAAAGACTCAGGCGGTGTATCTGCTGTGCTGTAAATGTGTATAGACTTTGTGCTCGGTGTGTCGCACATATACGCTGCAGCATCCAGTGATTTCATCACAGCATTCAGGGTTTGCTGAACATTGCCCCCTACATGTCACATGAGGCAAGTGATGGCAAAGAAAAATGGGGGGTTTAAGCTGTGGTGGTGGGGGTGTGCTGGTGGGGTGGTTGATGAAAAAAATCCACTGCAGATGAAATGTGAAACAAAGAGCACTGCCACCTCCTTCTCTTCCCCTCTGCAACACCCCCCACATCCACCCCACCCCTCCCAGATGACCTTGTTATTGTTGAGTCGTGGGGACCGCATCGGGTTAGTGACATCATCTATGTTAGCCAGAGAATGTTGAGTACAGGGGGAGAGAGAGAGAGAGAGAGAGAGAGAGAGAGAGAGAGAGAGAGAGAGAGAGAGAGAGGCCCTTAATCGGCTCTTTGTTGGGAATCAGATCATGAAGAGAGACAGAAAAACAGCTTCAACCCCCTACGGAGATGCAAGAATCCATGTATTAGACTTCCAGGATTCCAATACGAAGAGATCCACGAAGAAATCACTGTCTGTACTTTCTACCATGTCTTTACACAAAGAGATTTTCTTTGAAGCTTTTTAATGCCTATGCATAGCTCATGCTTTTACCGTCTTGGGTGTGATATCAGGTTAATATGGTTATTATGTCAGTGGTTATTATTTGACTGTCACATTAGAGGTTTTGCTTTGATGACAGTCATGGATTCCCTCCAGCCACAGTCATTAGGAGACAAACGGCATGTTAGATCAGTGGTTTTATACGGGTTTCGCTCTTTTACAGATTTAATATTGGACAACTAATGACAACCCAATGCCGTACCAAAATAGTTTTTGAACAAAATTGACATATGAATTCTATTAAAATGATCATAAGGCACAACACTATGCAAAATTGAATAACATGACATAGGTTGAGTGATTTACAAGTGATTTGCCGGACTAACACATGGAATAAACACTGGGCCAAATATTTTCTTAGTATTGATTATTACCAATTGACACACGAAAATACCATAGAATTTGATTGCACTGTCTTTGACGTCTACATTCAAAGATAATGGAAGATTTTTTTAACCCCTTTTAAGACTTATGCAACCAAATACATTAACACAGTAACAGCAAAAAGTGGACACTCATAAAATTATTGGGAGAAGTTTTGTAGTTTTGGCGGTTGGTTGGTTGGTCATTCGTTTGATTGGCTTTTTGTAATCCCGGTTGTCCAATTTTATTGCAGATTTGAATTATATTTAAATTTAACTTTGGTAAACCGTTTCAGAGATTTTGGTCTGCACTTGTATCTTTAGTTCAAAATAAATTTAACAACATAAAAATAACTGCCATTGGGTGTTACCAAGATGGCTGCAATCTACAATCTACCAGTTACATACTGGGACGGGTGTGAATCGGTCTCATTAACTGGCGCTTTAGCAGTTGAGCGCTGTCAGTTCCCTAAGAATGGCCATTCGCCACATGCATTAGGTCTTTCTCTGTCAGCTCATATCTGCCACAGATGTTCTCTTTTAGTTCGCTTTTCTTCTGTAAATAAAACACAGTTCAGCATAAACAGTATTAAGTGTGACTAATTTTCAAGGCAAACTGATTCACTTCTCTGTTCCTCTATTACGGTATATTCCTTAATATTTGCCGTACCAGTGTAACCTCTGCTGATTCAAGTGATTCTCTCTTCTGTATTATTTTGTGACACCACCCAACCAACAGCTCATGTTTTCATCCCCGTTTCATCTCTGTCTGTCTCTTGTGACTCATGCATTACTTTCGAGAGTTGTCTTAAAGCGGTCATGTAATAAAACCATCAATGAGCACTCTGTCTTATTACGCACAGCTCTCTGGAATACTTAGTTCTGGTTGGTTAATCACATCATCCAGCGGTCCGATATGTTCTTATATTTTTTTTAATAAAGTGCAACTGTCAGGTTCCAGATGTAAACATCCCATTTATTTTCTTTATAGAGGAATTGATTTTGAACGTAAACTTACAAACCTTTAAAGCCGCAGTCCATATAGCTTTTTTTGAATTAAAAATACATATTTGAGAAAATACATAACCAGCCAGTGTTCAAAACTATCTGCTTGCCTTGCCTATTCAAAGCAGTAAGCTTGTAATCATGTTTGTAATTCCAGTGGTACTGGTGGATTTTCGTAGGAGATTCAAGCATGTCTTTGCGTCATTATGTCACATCTGTACACACATCTGTACAAAGGAGTCTCAGCTAGTAGGCTATATTGCGACTGAGTACTTGATAGAATTAAACTTATCAATTTGATGGCGGATCCAGAAAGGTTCAAACAACAATCAGTGACAACAGATTCATCCGTGTAAAATGAGAGAAAAAAGAGACTGCAACCGGCCTGTGCGAAAACAAGGATACATATCGGAAGAACATGTAGTCACGCAATGCTGACGTTGTTAACATTAACAATTTGAGAACAAAGTATAATTTTTTTTGCGTGATATGATAACTTATAAGCGATTTTTATTTTTAATCAGCGTGATTTACTGCAATTTAAGAACAAGAACAAAGGTGGATGTTTCTTACTTGTTCAGATGACATTTTCCGGTGACAATTATTATGTTGGTCATACTTCCAAAATTAATAATCTGTGATTCTGAATGCCAGTATCCACACCGCAGCAGCGACTGACAGCCTTACAGTCTCCTCAAACACTGTTTTCATCTGCGCTGTGCCTTGTCGAGGATGCTGAAGTACAACTCGCGTAAAGTTGATAATTCCGCGAATGAAAATAAAAATGAGATTTGTAATATTTTGATTCGCCTCATAGCTGGTTGTATGGGTTTAAGGCTTATAACTCTTTAACTAAGACTTTTTAAAGCCCTGTGGGAAAAAAGAATGGGAAATTCCTTCCATGACCAAAGAATATCTTGTCGCACTGCAGATTCACACTCCTGTTTAATTCAGACGCTACTGACGACATCATTCCTAGCAAATGACCTCAGAGGACTCCGTATTTACTATTACTGTTATAAAATTGCAGTGTTAGTCTAACGCTCAAAATACTCTGCTTGTCAGAGTGTCTATAGAGTGAATTATTTTGTACATTGTAATGGACTACTTTGTTCTTAGCAGAAGCTTTTAGATAATATTCAGGTAATATTCTACAATAAATTAGACTAAAATCAATGTTTTATGACCACTTACGTATTTATTTGGCGTGTAGCCGTATAACAAGCGGGATAATGTACAGTCATTAGCCCATCATTAGAGAAAGACTCCTCCTGTACAACATCCCTTCTACCTGTTTTCCATTTTGTGTTTTTCACAGAGTATAATTTATTTTAATGCAGTCTTTCAGAGCTTGATTGGACTTGACTATTGATGTATTCCAGTGTGTTTGTGTGCATAATCGAGTCCCACAGCTGTGTACTGTATAGCTGTATCACTGTGATTCAGCATTGCTTTAGACAGCCAGTGTCGGTCAGTGTCTGTATGTTTATGCATGTCTGTCTCGGCTAGTCTGATTCAGCATTAGTCTGTACAGCGACCTCAAACGTCCTGTTATAAAGTTTACAGTCCATCACATGGAGCCACTTGTGAACAGCAACCACATGAAATTCAGCACCATTGCAACACTCTCAAACCCAAATATACACACACACACATTCACTGCAAAATACACATTCATGAAAACACATAACTAATCACAACCCCTATTAGATTGAATTGCAAAATATCCTCATTCCTCGAAACCTGAAGGGCCTGTTAGGAGTGTCGTTCCATTTCGGCTTGGAAAAGAGATTTCCTTCTCTCTTAAGGGGTCTTATTATGCTTTTTTTTCACTTTTTCAACTTTAGTTAGTGTGCAATGTTGCCATCACAGGAATTAATTGTACATTTTAACATATAGTCGTACGTAATTGTAAACTTTAACATATATTCAATATGTGTGCTATTATTATATTTATAAGTATAAATAGTAGTTAGATGATATTTATACTTAGTAAATAGTTTTAGATTTTGCACCTCGTTGTTGTTGTAGTCTACATTAAACGGTATGCAATAATCAAGTGGAGTATAAATTACTATATTTATTAAAATTATTAAATGTATGCCGCCTTATTGGGACAATACAGCTCTATAAACACACAGTAGACACTTTATTTCCTTTTTTTAAATATTTTCTTCATTTTGTATTGAAAATAAATGCCTTTCTGATCTATATAAATTACATTTCAAGTTGTATAAATTAATGTAAGCTAAATATATCTAAATATATTGTGAATGAAAATTAATTAACAGTTAAAAATAGTATATTTATTTAATTATTCATTGTAATTGACCTAACCTAAATTAATATTAGTATAAATATGTATTGTTAATTTTTAGTGCATGGTACCTAATGCATTTGTTAATGAATTGAACCTTTTTCTAAAATGTTGCCATCATTTATTGGTTTACTTTTACATGTTCTTTGTATTTTTGTAGATATGAAATTCTGTGCTACTAGCATCATAATACTAATTTTACTTTTTCCAAGGTTTCTTAAACACACCCCTGTTGGTTATTGGACCACATCATATACAGAAATGTCCCGTTTGAGAGAAAGGTTAAATGTTTAACCGGTGTTATGGTTAATTAGTGATACACACAAACATAGTGAGAGGCTTTCGAGCAGGTCAGGACCTGGCTGGGATGGTCAAGGAGTAATCCTGAGGGATAGAGCAGGTCAGAGAGGAAATAACAGACTACATAATGCCTTCACGAGACTATCACACATTTGCAGCCTATCATGCAGATGGAGGGAGATCTGGGGGGAAAGCCAAAAAGAGAGGAAGTCCGTCTATTAAATGGAGATCTCCGTAAGAAGAGAAATAACTCGAGAACAGAAACGAGTAAAAGAGACTTAAAGGCCAAAAGCGATGTCTAGCTTTTAAGGACAGAGAGGTCATGTCCTTTTCTCTGTCTGGTTGTGTATCGTAAACCTCATTTTGAGAGGATTATCCAGTAGAGTATCTGATTTAATCCATCGCGCTATAGGGAGGGCTAACTCTAAATCTGTCAAGTGTTTACCGTCTGCTTGTGACTTTGTGTGTGTGTACATGTCTGAGATGTTATACAGTGGACACGAAATGAATTTGGGCACCTTAGACACATATAATCTGAAAACAAAAGTTGCCGAATTAACTTTTACTTAACAATTACTTTTAACCAACTGAAATGGTGTGTGTGTGTTTGTTTGTTTGCCTTGGTAAAGTAGCCTACTTTATGGGAACCAGAAGGATAGTAATGGCAGAAATATTTGACCTTGGGATGTTTTTTTATTTAAATTTTTATTTTGTGGTCCCCATGAGGAAAACGGCTTAAAAATCAAACTAAATTGTTTTGTTGGGGTTTTTTTTTTTGAAAATGTAAAATTACAGAAAGTTTTCTGTGAAGGTTGTGTTAGGGGTTAGAGTTAGGAGATATATACAGCTTGTATAGTATAAAAATCATTATCTCTATGGAAGTTCCCATACAACGTAAAAACCCCAACGTGTGTGTGTGTGAGAGAGAGAGCAAAAATTAAAATTGGCTGCTTGTGGGTCACTGATGCACAAGATCTCCACAATAAAGAAAAAAGAAAAATGAAATGAATGAAAGAAATCTTTTTTTTCCTTAAAATTAATGAAAATGTTCCTTATTAATTGTTCATATCTGTATCTTGTCCTGTTTTTTCTCTACATGTTGTTCACATAATTGATTATGCGGCCAAAACCTTCCAAATATCAATATTTATTTGATATATAATCTAATTGATATATGTATATATGTATATATCTATATATATATATTTATATGTGTGTGTGTGTGTGTGTATATATATATATATATACTGTATATATATATATATATATATATATATATATATATATATTAGGGCTGTCAAAACGATTAATCACGATTAATCGCATCCAAAATAAAAGTTTGTGTTTACATAATATATGTGGGGGCACTGTGTATAATTATTTTGTATATATATAAAAAACACACATGCATGTATATTTAAGAAAAAAATATTATTTATATATAAAATATTTATAGTTATATATATTATAAATTATATATACATCTATATACAGAATATACATTAAAATATTTCTTAAATATATACAAGCATGTGTGTGTGTATTTATATATATATATGTTTGTGTTTATATATGTAAACACAAACTTTTAATTTGGATGCGATTAATCGTTTTGACAGCCCTAATATATATATATATATATATATATATATATATATATATATATATATAATAAACTATAATAATAACTATAATACTAAAATAACAATAACAGTAATAAAACGTTATGCCAAATTTTTCTTTTTAAGAATTTTATTAGATTACTGAGGTTGTTTTACTTCATTATGATATCAGGAAAGTCACATCAACCTGACATTTTGTATTTTATGCCTCAAAAAAGTAACACATGCTCATCAAAAAAAAGGAGTATTCACATCACATCAATGTAATTAATAGTTAAACCAAAAAAAAAGGTGATTGAGCCTTACAATATCCTTTCATTATTTTTTTTGACATTTCCTTACTTTTTATGCAGCATTACAATTCTAAAATGACGTACTGCCACCTTGTTACTTGTGGTATTTGTGGCATATTTGAAGGTCCCTGTTTCAAAGCCTACTGCACTGTCTTCCTCAATTTGTGTTCGAACGTTCAAATTGGCAATAACGATGGCTAAAAATGCTGTCTCATTAGTTTCTAAAGAACAGTCAATAAATGCCCTTACCGTATCCCCGCATATTCCAGTTCAGCATTAGCCGTGACTTTGTGCTACACCGCGGCTCATTTGATTGTGTCTGCATGTGGAGTTTAATGTCAGGTTAGTCAGCAGATTTCATATCGCAGGCGCCCCCATCTTCAGTAGAGGTTTTGTATTTTTTCAGACACCCTGTAAAGCATTCGCCACATTGTCATGCGGATCTTTGCCTCATTAACATTCATGACATGCAGGAATTTGGCGGAGCAAATTTACATAAATTAGCCGTCTCTGCTACTGAGAGGGGAAAGGCAGAATATCAAAGAGAGTGGGAATGAATGAACGAGAGGGCAGGTGTGAGGGGTTTATAGCATTCTGCGACCTTTTCATTGAAGGAAATCCTTGGCGCAATTCCCGAATAGTCAGGAGTTGTCAGGATGTATGATATACAATTCATGTAATTTCCTGCTTTGTAACAATATGACCCTTTTGAGGCACAGTGAGGGAGAATAGTCTGTAGTCTGAATTAGCATAAATGTCCCAGATCTGTCGTGAAGATAAATTTGCTCCTTTTTCTGTTTTTCACATAATAAATGTTGTTAACAGGTCCAGTGGCTCATATGTCAAAGTCAGCCCCTTAATGAGCTGCAATTGTGCTTTACTTTTCCTCTTCTGTGAGCACATTTTATCTTCTTTTGTTGTTTGTATTCGTAATGCTACGCTGTTAAAGTGATAGTTCACCCAAAAAATCATTTACTCAACCTCATGTCAGAATTGTGAACAAAATTATTTTTAATGAATAGGTTGTTTCAATTCACAAACCTTTCTGAATGGTTTGTTCATGAATGATCATTCAACTCACTGACTCGATGGTCCAGTCACAACGGTTAAGAGCTTGTCTGTGAATAAACCTTTTTTTTGTCTATTTTAATGGTGACATGAGGGCGAGGAAATAATGAATTTTTCAATATTTCATTATAATGAAATTTTTTATTTTTATTTTTTAATATTTTTATTTTATTTTATTATACCTGTAAGCCTTTGTCTCAGACCATATCACCCATCCCCCATCCCATATTAATTCTAACCCCTCCACCTTTTTATTCTTTTTTCACATTTCCATGCTCTTCATTCTCTCACTCCCTTTCCATCCATTTTGCCTTTCTTTTTCTCGTCCATAGCCCTCATCTCTCTCTCCATCAGACTGATGGTGTGTGTCGTAGAAACACTTGTAGAAGCAGTCACAGATGGTGCAGCCGATGCTGCTGATGTCAGCTGAAAAACACATTTCAGCACTTTTTCGCCCAGCAGAGAGAGCTGTTTGTCAGCCGTAGCCTCTCCGTACCTTCACACCCCCAACATCACTGTGTCTCTCCACCTTCGATCAGCCTGGAATGGCCAATCAGATCTGAGCCCATTAGAGAGCACTAGCAGCATAGCTTGAATATACAAATGCAGGTATTTTTCCGCTTTTTGATGATGATCAATATATTTTCTAATTTTCTATGTATTTGTTCCTCTTTTTTTTTTAGCCAAGGACATTTTTAATGTAACTAAAACCGCAAAACAGCATAAATTAACACTAGGAAGAATACTGAATCAGTTTCAGCTAAATGCTCCAATATAACAACAGCAATATTCAGCTACATTTTTACTGAAACATTTTAATATATGAAAATTCCTATGCAGAAATGATTCATTCAAACGGTTCATTTAAATTGACAATTTGAACTGATTCTAGGAAATGAATCGAACTCTAATACTGAAAGTTAAATCAGAGACGTAGTTAAAACATTGAAAATAACGAAAAGAGGAATTGTATCAAAATCATCCGTAATCTTCACAATGTTTAATTGTATATCTCCAGCTAAATTATCCGAATATATTGTGAATATTCACTAATTTAAGGATCTTGATTGATAAGGCTGCACTGACTGCTTTAACCAGAAATAAATCCCTTGTATGTTTGAATTAAATCTCTCTTTCTGGTTCCTCATTCTCTCTGTCCTAAGTAGACACTTCTATTACACTACTATTAAAGAGCCATGATCATCCGATTCACACACATGCACACTCTGCATGCCATCCTCCCCCACACCCATAGACACTGTACACACATATAATACACACACTAGCACACACCATCCCCCACAAAGATTACGAGTCAGCAGCTTCCTCTCAGCAGTGACTGATTGGCGCTGTTGTGTTGCCAGCGGGCAGATGAGCCCCTCTCTCTCTCTCTCTCTCTCTCTCTCTCTCTCTCTCTCTCTCTCTCTCTCTCTCTCTCTCTCTCTCTCTCTCTCTCTCTCTCTCTCTCTCTCTTGCTCTCTCTCTGTGTGTACTATAATGCGTCTACTGGACACAGACAGCCCCGGATGACTCAGAGTCAGTAGTCATCAGTTTTGATTGTGTGCATATTTTGTGGATGCTATAGAATCCTTTGTTTGTGTATGATTGGATGAGTATCTCTGAAGGAGATGGAAATTAAATGTGATCTATCCATTTTAATCCTTTCTTAAGATTTGATATGTTCTTCATTCTGCTCTTTGTAGAATGGAAGTCTAAACATTTGAAGATTGTCAGACATCAGTATACAGATCAATGGAATTCTTGATTCGGATTAGTCAATCACAGCATTTCATAGTCAAATGTTTTGTATAATGACAACCAGTTTACTGTTTTTGCAACCAGTCTCCTATAAATGTGCTTGTTTCATGTCTTTTGTATCATAGAACAATATTTTTGACTCAAATCAGTGTTTCACGAGCATTTATTTTAGGGCTGTCAAATGATTAATCGCATCCAAAATAAGAGTTTGTGTTTACATAATATATGTGGGTGCACTGTGTATAATTATTTTGTGTGTGTATGTATGTATATATATATATATATATATATATATATATATATATATATATATAGGCATACACACATGCATGTATATTTAAGAAAAAAAATATTATTTATATTTAAAATATGTATATTTATACATGATATAAATTATATATAAATCTATATACAGTATATACGTGAAAATATTTCTTAAATATACAAACATGTGTGTGTATTTATATATATATATATATAATTATCAATGCACCCACATATATTATGTAAACACAAACTTTTATTTTGGATGCAATTAATCACGATTAATCGTTTGACAACCTATTTGCAAAAAAAGCCATTTAATGAGGAGGAGAATGTACAGTCAGCTGTTCATTATTACAAAATAAATCCCTTCAGAAAGATTCTGATCAACCTGTCTGTAAGTTATATAAGAGCAGAGAAAATATTTCTTACTTTGTTTCTTTTTCAAAATTACGTTTAAGATTAAAGTTTCAAAACAAAACCAAAGCCCAAAGATTAACACTGTGCTTGTCCTGCTTTTCAAACACTGGTATTTCCTTCTGAAAATATACAGATATAGTTGATTATTAATGCAGTTAACATTTATGTGTGGGTTTTTTTAGACTTAACTGAACTATTGCATTTCCTCAAAAGGTTTTACAGGAAATTAGCCTTGAAATGGTACTACAGAATTCTTGGAATGTGCACTTTTGTGTTTGATTTTGCTATAATCAAGAAGACGTCAGTTAGCCGTCAGGAGTCTATATGTTGTGTGTCTGATTTGTTTCACATTCCCCACACTATAATCAGCTGTGTATCAACTCATTGTAACAGAAAAAGCCCGTTTAACCTCAAACTGGGGTTTCCCCTCCATGCCTTGGCCCTGAATCTAAAAACAATCCACATGGAAAAATCTACTAAACAAATTCTATGGTTCGTGTTTTATAGTATGAAAGAGATAATCTGCACTCCCTACTTACCACAAAAAAATCTGATGATAACATCTATGACGAGTTTGCAGTTTGTCCCTGTCAACAAAAGAAACAAACTCATAGTAAACAGTGTCTTGTCCTCATTCATTGAACATTAAGTGTTGATCTCATTCCCTCCCGTCTATGAGCAAAAGTTCACTTGTGCTGTTGAGCACTTTACGTAATTGAAGGAGAAGAGAGAGCGCATTGTGGACTGAACAATGCTGACCCAGATCAAAGTCCAGCCATTGTAATGTGTCTGAGAACGAAGAACACAACACCTACATCGATGTCTGTCCATGATGTTTTGACTTCAGCATAGCACAGGCAGAGTCTGACTCACTGTCAGAGAAAGAACACAATTTGAATAGGCTTCTAAAGCTTTTGTGAAATGATTTACTCAGCTGCTACAACAAGAAGTCTTCATTTATCTTCATTTGGAGGCTTTTTTCTGCAAATATTGATAAGTATGATAGTTTGCTTAATTTGATTATTAATCAGCAGCATTCCATTCAAATTCTTTATTTGATTGACAGCTCTAGTTTACAGGTCAGACTAGAGAGTTATAGAGCCTACGTTTACAGGTCCCACAAGTTGCTTCACACCTGTGAAAAGAAAACCTGTGAGCTTGGGTAATTATTTTTTCCTTGTCTAAATTCACTTACTCATTTGCCCTTACAGCGTAAAGACCACAGTGGGCCAGCCAAGCTTTTGCAGGCTCAGGCATTTACCTAATTATCTAGCATTAGGTCAAATGGAAAGCTTCCATAGCTGTCTGTGTCTGTCTCTCTCTGTCTGCCCCTCTCTCTCTCTCTCTCTCTCTCTCTCTCTCTCTCTCTCTCTCTCTCTCTCTCTCTCTCTCTCTCTCTCTCTCTCTCTCTCTCTCTCTCTCTCTCTCAGCAAGCTCGGGATGGCTGTAGTTGTCACGATTAGCCATGCACTTCCTGGGTTAACTTGGACCACATTTCCCATCATACACCTCCCTGGACTGGATTACACCATACACCTGCACTTCATTTACACACACATAAAAGCCACTTCCACACACCACTTCTCTGTGAAGTCTTGACTTTCCTGGCTTTATTCTGAGAGTTTATCACTGTGGAGTGTTTGTTGCCTTGACCTTGGACTGTGTACAGCGTTTCTGATTGTTCTCTGCCTACCTCGACTTGGATTGTTGCTGGACCTTGCTTTTTACCGCCTGCCCGGACCATTGCTTGTTATCTGGTTTGTCTCTGCCTTTTCTCCATTGCCCTGTTTGCTGGTGTTGATCCCTGCCTTTCTGACTTCTCTAATAAAAGCTGGATATGGATCCCCTTGTGTCTGCTGAATCATTACAGTTGTAGGGATAAGCTGTCCTAGAGCCTATTAGGCTTTAAGGTGCTTCACCTTAGGGATAGATGTAGAAGCATGCAGGTTTGTAAACATAATCTCACATGTTACTGCAATATCATTTGCAACAAACAGGGGGCCAAGCTGAACCTACAGGGCTGACTCGAGCAGAGAGTGGAATGTCAGATGTCTTTGTTACATAAATGAGGCTGGTCTCTTGACCTTAACTGACAGACTCCACCTTTTCACTTTTTATTTCCCGCTGTATAGAACGTTCGGTGCCGACCTGGTAAAAGATTAACTGGCACTTTACAGTGTTTGTTTACGGTCATTTGAGCTGTCTAGTTCTCTCAGCACACTCCAAGTGCCTTGAACAATAGCAGTGCTGATGGTAACATTGGCAATTTCCCCTGTTTTTTCTGTGTGTGTGTCCGCAGGTCAGTGCCCGGGGATTCGCTCCATTGTTACAGTTTGCCTATACGGCTAAGCTGCTGCTCAGCAGAGAAAACATCCAGGAGGTCATCCGCTGTGCCGAATTCCTGCGCATTCACAACCTGGAAGACTCCTGCTTCCGCTTCCTGGAAGCCCAACTGCGCAGCGAGGAGGATGGCCTGCTCCTGTGTCGCAAGATGGCCCCTGAGAGCAATCACTCGGAGGATGAGAGCATGCAACCTGAGTTGCTGACGACGACGACAACTGCGGTGAACCTGCCCGGTTCTCCACGCTCTCGTCGTTGTGCGGAGACCCTGAACTCCTTGCGGCGACCAGACCATGAGCAGCTGGCGGCAACGGAAGATTTCGCTGATGGGCTGATGGACTTTGAGCGACACGGCACCTCAGACCTGCCACGATGCCCTAAGTACAGGAAGTACCAGTGGGCATGCAACAAGCACAATAACGACGCCTCCTCACACACCAGTACCTCAGGTTTTCCAAGCACATTCAAGGAGATGAGCAGGCCAGCAGTGATGCAAATCAAGCAGGAGCCACGCAGCGAGGAAGAGTCCATCTCGCTTTGCCTGTCAGGGGAGGAGCAGGACGGAGGTGAAAAGGACGGTGTGGCTGAGATGGAGCTGGATGATTCCATCGCAGTGGACCAACCAAAAGGCAGTAACAAGTCACCGACCTGCCTAAGAACTCTTTTCAATAAGGACCTGCCTAGCACACCCCAGCAGCTTTTTGTTAACAGACTCATTAACGCCCAGGATAAAGGAACCACTCAGGCAGACCACAAAAATGACTACAGGCCTTCACTTGGCAATGAGCTTGGCATGCCTGTGGTGTTCCCCAAAGACGTTGATAGTTTCCCGCCAGGGCTTTCGTTGAAGTCGGATTCATGTGATGGTGTGTGCAAGCAAGAGGTGGAGCTGGACCGCCGCAGTGTCATCTTCCCCCCAGGGGCCTGTGACCGACTGGGTACTCCCACCCACTCCCATCCCAGCGGAAACTCATTGGAGAAGGAGCTCTCAGAACACATGCCAAAGGGATTGTGGGCCGGCGCCAGCCAGTCCCTCCCCAGCTCCCAGACCTACTCCCCCAGCACCATAGCCAGTGACCCACCCCTGCTTTGCCGCCAAAGGCCCAATACCAGCTGCCCAGTGCCAATCAAGGTATGCTCACGATCGCCCCCTTCAGAGACTCGCACCCGGACCTCCAGTTCCTGTTCGTCGTATTCTTATGCTGAGGACGGGAGTGGCGGGTCCCCATGCAGCCTTCCACAGTTTGAGTTTTCATCCTCGCCTTGCCCCAATGCGACACGGTGTCTCACCGCTGACCCACAGGAGGCAGGCGGTGGGACAGATGCTCTCTTCACACGGGTACGGCCAAAGATAAAGTGCGAGCAGTCGTATGGAACCAATTCCAGTGATGAGTCAGGGTCCTTTTCGGAGGGGGACAGTGAATCATGTCATACTCGAGAGCAAGGCCCTGAGGTGAGTCTTACCAATTTCTCTCTCATGTGTTTACCTGTTGTCTAACAATTCCTTCGAAAAGCACACTTTGCATCTCATACCTTCATTCATGCAGGAATCAATTAGATATGCACGCTGCCCTTATGCTATTTAGAGACTTTCCCTTTAGTATACAGCAGAGAGGAGCAAACTCAATGTGGAATACACAGTAACTACACACTTTATCAAAATTGAGCTAAGACCAGTGTTGGGCAAGTTACTTTTAAAAAAGTAATTAGTTACAGTTACTAGTTACTTCTTCCAAAAAGTAACTAAATTAGTTACTCAGTTACAAATTTTAAAAGTAACTATTGTGTTACTTTCAAGTAAAGTTAAATTTTAAGTGGTCAAATGTGACCCCACCTCTACCCCTCTGTAACGGAACTTAAAATACATTGTGCATGTTCAATTCTTTATGATAAATCTAAATATTCTAATGAAATGGACACTTAATACAATACATTATTAACAGAAATATAAAACATTGTACACACATCTAAAAAAAATTGTTGCTGTGGGACAAATTGAGACTAGCCTCCAATCAAATGCCATGTAGGCCTATGTAGATATCATCTTTATAGTGGATCAATGCAAATAACACAATAGATGTTTGGGAACTTTTGATATTTATTGCCCCTCAACAGGCCACAACTGGGCAAAATTAAATTAAGCTTGTTAAGCAATATAGCATTTAGAAAAGGCTACTTTTGGATTATTTGGGCTTGTCGCCATGCCTGTCTCTCATTGACTGGCTGGCTTGTGTTGTTCCTTGTGTGTCCTGTCCTGTCCGACTATGCGTTATGATGGGTCGTTCGCAATTCATGAGCGTTAACCGTTAGTGATGATGGGCTGTTTGCGATTCGTGAATGAGCCGGCTCTTTTAGGTGAACGTCGGGAGCTGGCTCACATATCTGAAGAGCCGACTCTATTTTTACAAATTTAGCCTATAGAAATTAAATAATTATGTAAAAAATAAATAAATATTATAGTCAAAGTCATTTAAAGAGCGTTTGTGAGCCAAAAGGATTGACTTGAAGGTAAGTACATGATGATATAATTATAATTTTTGGGTGAACCATCCCTTTAAAACCGTTTAAATCAAAATTCAGTTAAAACGTTTTGAAACCATTTTTCTCAAGTCTCATTGTTTTTCCATTTCGTATGGCAGTGTTCAATGCAACAGAAAGGAGCATTAAAAATTAAAAGTAAACTGGGCAAAATAGGGCAGCAAGAATATGTATAACAATATAGCCCAATGCAAAACAGCAATGTACACTGTAGCAGAATAATATTGAACATGAGACTTAATTTATATGTTGCTCACATACTACTAATAAGGGGGTGTGTGTCTGCTCTGTGCTGTGATTGGTTAATACTAAGCAATGATTCACAGCCTCATCCTCAGAACATGTTAAAGAGAGATAGAGAGGAGAAAAGACGTGCACGAAAAGAAAAGCACGTGTGCGCACACCAAACCCCAGTGCTTCCTAAGCTCAAGGCACACGATACTTCTTTCTAAAGAAATTGCCCTTTAATGATGAGTTGCACAGTCACAGGCTATTCTTCATTTTGTCAAGGTTTGGTTCGATCAGTCAAACGTTTGATTTATCAGCATGGTCCATGCAGATGCTAGGTGCAGAAACCTTTTGCAGAAAACATTTTCTCCATTGACAGCCATTCAATATTTGCTGTATTTTCAATATTTTTGTTTTGGATTTTGCAAACATAATTTACAGTGTAGTTCAAATAGCATACAGTGCTGGTCAGCCCCCTTGGTAAATGTGATCAAAGATGGCTGTAAAAAAATAAATCTGCATCGTTAATCCTTTTGATATTTTATTTTACAAAATTAGCAAAAATCAAACCTTTCATTGAAGTAAAAAAAAATTGAAAGTCCGGGGAAAATCACATTCTAAAATAAATGTTTTTCTCCAAAACACGTTGGGAACAATTATTTGCCCTTTTATTAAATACTTTTTGCAACCTTGTTTTTCCAAGATAACAGCTCTGAGTCTTCTCCTATAATGCCTGAGGAGTTTGGAGAACAGAGATCAGAGACCATTCCTCAGTCCATACTGAATCTCTCCAGATCCCAGATCCATGTTGACGCTTCTCTTCAGTTCAGCCCACTCGTTTTCTATAGAGTTCAAAAGTATAAACAATGCAGATTTATTTTTTACAGCCATCTTTGATCATATTTATCAAGGGGGCAAATAATTCTGACACTGCACTGTACATGTTCTCTTGACACAAAATAAACAAAGCAAAATTATTAATAAGGGAGAAGGAGGAGAAAAATAGTTGCATTCATCTAAATGACAATAAATGAGTGCTGTTACTGATAGTTGTATCACTGAAAGGTTAGACAGTGATAGAAAATAGTTTAAATTTAGAATGAGGAGAAAGAATAGATAAACACTGGTGTGAAGCTGCTGTCTGATTTGAATGTGAGGTGAGTTTCACTTGAGATGCTATATATTTTAAAAGAACAAATAACTATAAAGGAGAAGGAGAGATCATGTTTAGAGATTGGGGATGAGACCTTTAGAAATGCATGTGGGGGCCTTGATGGAGAAAATGGTTTGTTGCCGTGGTAACACAGAGCACTCAGGAACGAATTGGCTAGTTTTCAGCATTTTGTGCATTTTTTTTTTCTTTTTCGTTTGTGAAAGACTTGAGACTCACTGCACCCGATCTAAAAAAAAATGTTGCCTCAAAGTATTTGCCCTCCCCACACACATGCATCTGACTATTCATTTGACTTTTCAATGGAGCTTTGTTGTTCAACTAGTTTACTTATCTTTCCAGTTTTAATTTAGAAACAGACCCAAAATCACTTAAGGATTCCTGACTTCACTAAATGACTTCATTTAAAGTACAACGTGGTTGGAATTGTATATGTGTAGATGTTGAAAATGAGGGGCAAGATCTCAAATAGCTTTTGAGGTTGAAAGCCCTCATGTAGTATCTAATCTAATCTACACTCTTTCACTCCAGCTTTCACTCTTCTTCTCAGTTGCGTTCTTGTTGTTGTTCATTTTCCCATCTACATCTAACCATTTCTGTGAAGCTGAGCTAATTAAAGTCTGAAAAAAGGACTAAAAATCTCCCTTCTTCCATTTAGAAACTACGATATAGAGTCTGATAACATAGAGTTAGCTGACGACATAGTCTTATAACACCAAAAAACGACCTGCCTCCAGCACAACACACACTCTAACACAAACTCCACATAAATATAAAAAATAAGACAAAACTAAAATGTATCTGCTGAAGCTCGTCAGGCCAAAGTGAATCGGATCGACTTATAGAGACACCCAATATTTTTATTGTGATCATCAATTTCAAGTTTTCAGATATGCTGAAATAATGGTAAACTGTAATGAAATAGCAAGGTAAACTACAACTTAAATGAGACATGAAATTATTACAAAAGACTGTTGCAGGATAACAAAAAGCTTTTAGGTGCTTTAAGATGGAACTTTTATTTTATGTACTAGATCTACTGTCTAACGACACTTATAATACATAATTATAATTATAGTACATTGTAATTATAATACATATTTCCAAACATGTTCACTACAGTAATGTTACTTCCTACGATCTTACTGTTACACTGAAATTATTCAACCTAGTTCACTAACCGTTTTCGTTATCATATTACACATTCACCTATGTTGACATTGCTGATTGTGAAAGATATCGAATAGTTGTGAAATGCCGTATGCTATAACACCACAAATGTAACGTTATGGTACGATCATGGAGCATTAGTTCAACGTCAAGCTGATAAATGTAGCCTATTATTTTAATGTTGCAGTGGGAGTTTATATGAGTTTCCAGCATGTTGTGTGATGCTTTCTCCAGTGTGTTGAAAATCTCAGTGTAGCCGTGTACCATGAGCGCTCGCTCTTTGAGCACGCGCAAGAGCACGAGCGCTCTTTAAAAAATCAGTTGCCATCTGAAATATCACAAATACAGGCCGCTAAAAAATACATATAGCACCTTTAATCCTACCCAATATCTAAACTTAACAACTACATTACTAACTATTAATAAGCAGTAATTAAAAGTTTATTGAGGCAAAAGTCATAGTTAATAGTTAGTAGTCTAAAGTGTGACCATGATTTGCTACTTTAACCATGATATATATATATATATATATATATATATATATATATTTTTTTTTTTTTTTTCAGGATTTTTTGATGAATATGAAGTTCAAAAGAACAGCATTTATTTAAAGCCTGAATCTTTTGTAACATTTACAAATGTCATTCTGACCCCAATCTTTTGAATGGTAGTCTATAACAAAACATTTTTTGTGATAAAAATCATGCTTATAGTTGAAGAAATTCCCATCTCTCTCTCGCTCTCTCCTAGTGATATGCAATACAAACACACAGACTTGTCAAAAAGACAGTCCTTTGTTGTGCAGCAAATGGCATAGAGGGAGAGAGAGGAGCAGCACACAAAGAGGGAAGCACAATCTCAAAAATAGCTATAGTCTGCTGCTTGAAACAATGAATTCAAAGGAGGAAGGAAGTTGTTAAACTCTAGGCTAATCATAGCACTGTAGTCCTTCTAGACCAGTATTACTTACCCTCTGTGATCCACATCTATTCAAACAGGAAGAGCTCAGGACCAAAAATATTGCCATATTATTTGATTTGTCCTTATTTTTACTTGTTTAACACACAATAATACATACTTTTTACATAAGGTACTGGAGGACTGAAGTCTTACTCTGACAGCAACCTGAAGATTTTACTGTAGACTGACCGGAGAGATTTCAGTTGTGGGGGCAAAGAAAGGTCCTGAAGTAAAAAAAAAAAAAAGAACAATGCCCTACTGATGACAGTTATCAAATCTTGAGATCTTTGAGAAGATTTATCTAGCATTTTCTTTACACTTTAGTCATTCGGTTACACTGCGTGAAGTATTGATCTCGGAGTGAGTGGGTGTGATCAGAAAAGCCCACAGACGAAAATCTCACTCTCGGTTCTTCATTTTCATTCTTGAAAATCACGGTGCAAGCAGCATTAACCCTTTAGTGTGGCCGTCTGCATCGCAGGAAGTGAAGGGTGAAGTCAGTACCATTTCTGTTCCTCTCATTCCGACTTTAAAAGCCAAGCCGCTCTCTCAATATGAGCCGATTGTGGTCTACAAATTATTCGTCAGACGTCGCATTGGTGAGGTGTAAAACCGCATGATTGAAATATGTTCAAGGTGAAAGCTTGAAATATTATGAACGCTCACTGTTTGCTTGTAGAAGTAGATGCAGAGATCACATAGAATGCAGTTTGCAGTTATATCAATTCTAATATATATACAATAAAATATTAAGTAGCACAACTGTACTTTACTTTACAGTCCTGTTTCACATGAACATACTAAATCCAAATTTTTATATACATTTTGAGAGCCTGATTACAAAACAAAAGTCTCTCCATTAAAACCCATGTCCACACAATTATATATGATGTTCTCATTATAATTTTATGTAGCGAATAATAACCATATTTTCCTTTTTGGTGTGATTTCAATCATATTTCAAGCAATTCAAAACAATCATTGCAAATTATTTTTTGGCTTTAATATATCTGACAATTTTTGGGGGGGTCGACGATAACGATAACATTAAAAATGAACATATCGTACTTCCCTAATTATATTATGTTTCTCCTTCAGTTCCTTAGGCAAAATTATTCCTCTGAAATGATTGGAATCATGATTTTTAGAAGAAAAATTTGAGAAGCCGATGATTTAACTCTCCGTTTGCTCGTCATTTAATCTCATTGCCGCCCTTAGGATGGCTTTTTACTCCAGATGTGTTACATTAGGATTTTACCACTGACCTAGACAGGCATTCATACAGGCCATTTATCTTAGGTGTACACATAACCGCACAAGCAGACACTTGGGTCCTGATGGAAATGAAGTCCCATGGTGACCACGGACAGGCCCATCACTCCATTAGACAGAGCGAGTGTGTGCATGTGTGTCTGTCCCGTGTCTTTGAAAGGTTGGTGAATACATATGTGTGTACGCGGATAGCTTTCCCCCATTACTCAGCCCCTGTGGAGACTTCCAGTAATAGCAACAGGGCTGAGAGAAGAAAAACAAGAGAAGAAAGGAGGGAAAAAGAAAAAAAGAGGAATATCTTAGGGGTTGTTTCAGTCTGTTTTCTTATCTGTGTCACATGGCGTCTCATTACCGAGACATGTGAATCGAAGAGATGCATAGGAGCACAGTAATGTTTCTGGGAATCTCTGAAGGACAGTAATGATATTTAGCAAACAGATGATCTAATTACCGCTAAAGGCATTTAACTGACCAAGCGGCTAACTTTCCTTCTTGTTTGCACATTTAAATCATTTCCACACTGCAGTTTTTACTCGCATTAGACTGGAAATGAATCACCGTGCCAGTAAAATTGCTAAAATATCTGTGTGTGACCTCAGGCATTTGGCCTCGCTCATTCCAGTCACCTCTTTTGTCCGTCACCTTCCCACAATTCCCTGCTGCAGATGTCCATGCTAAGAGAAAGGAAGCTAGGGACAAAAAGAGTGGGGCCACTTTGCTCCCAGTAACAGAGGAGTCCTACTTTTCACTCCAGACCCATTTCAAGAATAATGACCTATAGAAAGAGTAAAGAGACAAGAGAAGACAGAGAGAGACAGAATCGGGATCACGTTCGAATTTATAAACTCCACTGGCAAACTGGTTCTGGTGGTAAGACACTAAATATAGACATCACTCTTACACTACTGCCATATAGACACACACACACCTCCAACTAATATCCCAGAGAGAGGAAAAGAACACACGAGCAGGTCATAAAGAAAAGGTGTCTCCTTGGACCGTGTAAAAGGACCTTTCTCTTTCCGTCTAGTCTAGCTTGAAAATCGTATCATTCAAGACAACAGAAATTCACACACTGCGATTCTCGATGTCAGCTGAGCTGAGAGTAGAAAAAGGTCTGTCCCTCATTTATTAATGATGCCGCTCCGACCTGCCAGTGCTCCGGGCCCCCTGTTGCTCTGAGGCAGACTGGGCCAGATCTACACTTTCATCTTTTCTCAGTCCCAACCACAGTCACTGTGGGCTTCCCAGCAGAGCGGCGCGCTTCACATGGAAGAGTCGCTGGTCCAGGTTTATGGGGTCATTATCACACTAAGCCCATGTGAGTTCTTAAGTAGGGCAGCACTATATAGACAGTGTAGTGGTTACACTGCGGTTGCCTCATTCATTTACCACACTAGTTTGTCTGAGATCGTTTTCATGTTATGGACAAAAACTGACGAATAGACAATATTCAAATTTTGTATAAATAAATTCAAATTAAAATGCTAAAACTAAAAAAAAAAAAAAATTTGTGATGCTGAACGTAAAATTATGCATTATAATGTACAGTATTCATTTTGAGATTTGCTAAAGATACCATTTAAAAGTGTTATTGAATTATTAGTGTTTTAAATATTGATGATGGCAAAGTCTAAATGTAAATATAGGGAAAATTAGCATGCACAATTGAAAATCCAATATCGGTTAAAACAAGGATAAAAACTTGAATGATTATTGATAATGTAACTATATATTGTGCATCTAATGTATGTCAAATTATGTTCAATTTTTACATGTGGTATTTGGTATAAATAATAATTATTATTATTTTATTCAGCAGGGATGCATTAAATGGATGAAAAGTAAAGACATTTACAATGTTGCTGTTGATTTATATTCTTCTAAGAATCCTGAAAAAAAAAATCATGGTTTCAACAAAAATATTAACCAGCACAGCTGTTTTCAACATTGATAATAATAAGAAATGTTTCTTCAGCACCAAATCAGCATTAGAATGATTTCTGAAGGATCATGTGACTGAAGACTGTCCTAATGATCCTGTAAATTCAGCTTTGCCATCACAGGAGTAAATTACATTTTAAAATATATTCAAATAGAAAACAGATACTTAAATTGTAAAAACATTATTTCAAAATATTAATGTTAACTGTACTTTTTATCAGTCTTGATTTGCATAAAATACTTGTTTTAAAAACATTACCAACCCCAAATTTATGAACTGTATAATGTTTAGGCTAAATGTAAATATATATATATATATATATATGTATTCTGCAGATAACGCCTGATTTTTTGAGAGAAACTCAGCATTTTAACGAATAAAATCTTGAACAGACTTCCTCAGATATAAGAAACCGAGGTCACCAGTATCTACAAAGACAGTGAATGTCTCCCTCAAAACCCTGATCCACTTTGGACATCAGCAGATTCAGCTATGGGACTGGCTCAATCCCTCTTGCGTTCTTAACCTGAATTTGTTTTTGTTTTTTGACACTCATTCCTTTGTTTATCCCTTGTGAAAGCTTTCTCAGAAAGCCACCCAGACCATGATGGAGAGAAGTCTTGAAGCTTTATATAGTCATACAGCCTGCGTGTCATGCTCAGGCTATATGAAGGAGACATCTTTTCCTACTGGGTGATATGTTCAGAATCCGCTGACAGCTTAACTCGTTAACAGTAGCGATTTGCATACTCATGCCCTCTGGTAATCACCTGACAGGAGTGTGAAATAGAGGAAGAAAGAACTAAAGCAGCTGTGCCGCTTTTTTATCTTTTTTCTCTGACAGAAAGATGCTTTCTTGTTCCTGTCTTTTTCTCTCTCTTTATTCTCAGCCTTTGTTCCTGTCTCTCTTTCTTACTCTTTTGACCTCTTTGTTAATAAGTGATGGTGCTGGTTAGATGTTGTAAGCTTGTGTTGTTAGACCTCGCTTTTTGAATGTGAAGAACTGTGTTCTGCCTCCATCTAGTGGTGACGAAATATATTGCAAGTAAGTCAGGTTACATTTTAGGATGTTTTTATTTCATCAGAATACATAGATCATTTTCAGTGGCCATCAGTGGAGAAAGATGTTTTGTTTGTATTTTAAAAATGACGTAGTAAATCTCCTTGTGTGATGCTGATTGTGTTGAATTCTCTTGTTCTGCCATGATAGTAACAGTGTTACTGTATGACTTTACAGGTCAAGCTTCCATTCCCCGTCGATCAAATCACGAATCTTCCACGCAACGACTTCCAAATGATGGTGAAAATGCACAAGCTGAGCTCAGAGCAGCTGGAGTTCATCCACGACGTGCGCAGACGCAGTAAGAACCGTATCGCGGCCCAGCGCTGCCGCAAGAGGAAACTTGACTGCATCCTGAACCTTGAGTGTGAAATACACAAACTGGTAAGTAGCCTACTACACAAACAGCTCTCGCTGTCTGGGTCCTGTTGTGTGTGACACATCTTTATTGGACACGTCGCCCTTCAGGTTGTTATCAATCCCCATAAGCAGCAGGGGAACTCATCTCCTTGGCTGCCACGTTGCCATGGCAGCACGGCTACCTGTCAATCACAGAGCCGGTCCCATGCTGTTTCCGTGATGGAGGTGGAGCCGACTGTCTTTGATGTGTGAAGCCATGTATGTGCATGAAGCCCGACAGCCTGTGCTTTGATGCCACATGCGCATCTTCCATATAATCTCGCAGAAAGCAGCTGGAGGGATGCCTCTGCTCCTCTTCTCCTCCTCCTGGTCTTATCTGGGAGTTTGACAGCTATATTAAAGCATAACTGAAATGAAGTTGTAGAATGAATGAATTTATGATGACAGGAAATATTTGATGTGTGTAGATATCCATGGAGATTGAGAACGGGACGACACTGTTAATGCTGCAGGGTGACCTACATATCTCAGCTGCTCCCTATAGATCACTGTACGTTCATAACAAAGCGTGTATCCATGCATGTGTGTGGAGCAGGTTTTGAATACATTGTGAAGACCAAGGGCATTGTGGGCGTCCCGACAAAATTCTTAAAGGGTTAGTTCACCCAAAAATTATGTTATTAATGACTCACCCTCATGTCGTTCCAAGCCCGTTAGTCCCCCGTTCATCTTCGCAACACAGTTTAAGATATTTTAGATTTAGTCCGAGAGCTTTCTGTCCCTCTATGTTTTGAAGCATCGAAAATACATTTTGGTCCAAAAATAACAAAAACTACACTGTCTGCACAGTGTAAAAATAACACTGTTTGATTATCAAAGTTTGTGTTACATAATACAGTATGTGGGTGCACTGTGTACAATTATTATAAATATATATATATATATATATATATATATATATATGAAGAGTTCAGATGCAAAAGCCTCTAAGTGCCATTTGAAATTTTCCTCTAAAATGATCGTTTTTATCAAGCTTGTATATTTAAGTTCAGTAATTTCACTTTAATGGCAATGAAGATTACATATTAATTGTCATTTAAGTGAAATTACTGAACTTAAATATACAAGTTTGATAAAAATGATCATTTTAGAAGAAAATTTCAAATGGCATTTAGAGGCTTTTGCATCTGAACTCTTCATATATATATATATATATATATATATATATATATATATATATACACACACATGTTTGTATATTGTATAATTTATATTATATAAAAAAAATATACTGTACATCTTAAATATACTGTACATGCATGTGTGTGTATTTATATTTATAAAATAATTATACACAGTGCGCCCACATATATTAGGTAAAGACAAACTTTTATTTTGGCTGCGATTAATCGCGATTAATCGTTTGACAGCCCTATATCAAATGTATTTAATATCGAAACGTTTTTAAATATATTCCTGTGATGACAAAGAAGAATTTTTCAAAATGATTTCTTAAAGGGATACTCCACTTTTTTTGGAAATAATAGGCTAATTTTACCACTCCCCCAGAGTTAAACAGTTGAGTTTTACCGTTTTCGAATGTATTCAGACGATTTTTTTGATATTTAGAAGAAAATTAGTAAATAGACAGTTTCTGGTCTCATTGACTTCCATAGTATATTTTTTTCCTACTATGGAAGTCAATGAGACCAGAAACTGTCTGGTTACTGATATTCTTCTAAATATCAGAAAATCGGCTGAACGGATTTGAAAACGGTAAAACCCAACTGTTAAACTCTGGGGGAGTGGTAAAATGAGCCTATTTCCAAAAAAAAGTGGAGTATCCCTTTAAAATTAATCCCGAACGAATAGAAAGCTTGTGCAAAAATCCTGGTTATTTATTGGTCAAAAAGTGTGTGAGCTGCCTTAAACACAGGTTTAAAATGTGTGTTTTATGTGTGTCCACTCCCACAGGTGTGTGAGAAGGAGAAGCTCTTAACAGAGCGCAACCAGTTGAAGGCGTGCATGGGGGAGTTATGGGAGAATTTCTCCTGTCTGTCTGAGGAGGTGTGTCGAGACGTGCAGCTGAGCCCAGAACAGGTCCATCACTACTGCCCCATACTGCGCCCCGGCAACACCGCCTCCGTCACCCCCGGCAACCAGGCCCTGCCCACGGGCAGCATCGACCTCACCGCTTGCTCCACCCCCGAACAGAGCTTCCTTAAAGCGGCCACTGCAAAAGACGGAAAACCACGACCGGCCCAGTGGAAGACCGGAAACGGGTCTGAAGACGTAGGCAACGACAGGGAGGAGCAAGAGGCCGGCTCTGCCTACCTGGAGGCGGGGCTGTCCCTGGAACAGTCCAATCAGACGGTGACAGTAGACTTCTGTCAGGAGATGACAGATAAATGTACAACCGACGAACAGCCCAACAGAAAGGACTGTACTTAATGACGGTGGTTTGTTTCTCTGTGTTGATGTTTTTTTTATTATTTAATTTAGTTACGTCTTCTGACAACCCCTCAAAACTCGAGGGCTGTTGAGATGGCCAGCCTCTGCCAGTGTTTTTGATTATTTTATATACATATTTATGTCTTTGTAATTGTCTTTTTTTTAAAAAACAAAGGTTGACACTACAGTTGTCTTAACAGCAGCAATACTGTTCTCCAGGTTTTCTCTCATTCAGCCATGGCAGAGTGGCTGAGACCTTCTCACAGAACTTCACGATGGTGCTACACCTTTCCATGACAGTGCAAGACTGTCTGTTTCCAGTTACAGTCCATTCAGATGGGATGGGCTCTGACCACATCTCAAATTCAGACCTCTATGGACCTAGCAGCAGCATTTTGCTCTCTCTCTCTATCTCTCTCTCTCTCTGTCTCTTTCCTCACCCCACCTCCATTCCCTATTTCTGCCCTCTCTACCTCTGAACCTCTATCACTCCTTCTCTTGTCTCTTTCTCTTTGTGGCCCTTGTCACAGTAAATTCAAACTCAGGAAATATTCTGAATGTTCAGTATAACTCATGAAAAAAAAAAATACAGATTTTTTTTTTCTACAGCAGCTAGACTGTAAATGTCCATATGCAAAATGTCTTCTGCATCATACGTTTGTAGTGTCTGTGTACCGCAACACTTAATTTGTACAGATGGTGGTATCTAAAAACATTCCTCCTTTGCCTTCCACAACACTGATACGAAAGAAAGTACGACGGAAAGACGAACGATTCGAATTGCAGTTTCGGCCACCTTTTGCGTCAGCAATACTGTACCATTGGATGTTTTTTGTTTTGTTTTTTTTTCGAGAAGTGCTCGCTCGGCAGAAAGCGTATTGTAAATAGTACGGCGCATGGACACGGTCCCGGTAATATTGTACAGGTAGAACTTTAGATGGCTTTTTCCGTTGATGCGTTTTTCGTTTCTTTCTTTTCTCTGGGGTTTGATCAAGCACCTTTTTGCCACGAAGGGAAAATCGTTGCTGTTTCCTGTCTCGAATGAATTCCCCATGACGATGGGTGTGCTTAAACTCAGGAAATTAGCATTCTTACACTCACTCACGCATGCACACACACACGCTCGCATACGAACCCCCCAGTGCAGCGCGTAGAGCCCTTGCATGTAATCTGGATGTAAATGGTGTGTGTAGTGGTGAGCTGTTCTCCTTTAAATGTGAAAACGTGCTCTTTTATCAGTATTTACAGTGTGCTTGCAGACACCTCCGAACAGTGTTACGTAAAACAAACGTCATCACAATCCAACACCCTTTCGGTTTTGTCCCCCATTTTACTGCTCGGACAGGAACCGGAACTCAATTAAAGGGTTTTGCCCTTACCTGTTGTTACCCCTCAGCACTCGTTGACCGTTTAGCACTTCTGAAAGGGTAGATTTCTTTTTCAGGACCCTAAAAAGTCTGAAATTGAAGCACTTAACACGGACACTTAAAAGTGTCTCTCCTGGCAGATGATCTTTTAAAGAACATTTTCAGATTCATTTAAATAAATAAATAAAAAAAAGTTAAAATTTCGTATTTATGGAAGACACTAGAAAGCTATTTTAGAGAGCATCGGAAATCTGCTCTGAATTGGATGGAATAAGCCAATTCTTTAAAGTCGACCTAAATTTTCCTTTATTGTACATTTGTTAGATGCGTATATCCATACTAATGGGATTGCATGCTGCCTGTATGTTTTATATAGTTTGTTTAGAGTTTCTTTGCCTCAAAATGTAGGATTGAATCTCGATGAGTTCACTCTGGTTTAGTTGAGCAAAAACTAAGAGCCTTTATCTTTAAAAAAAAAAAAAATGGATCTCCCAATAAGTAATGCAACACAGTTGGGAGTGCCACTCATTTGACATAGTTCCATGTATTATTTGAATGACCTTTGACCCCTAGAGCTCTACGTGTGCGTGCTTGTGCATTTGCGAGTCTGATAGTTTGATATTCAGACACAAGTTGTTTCAAGTTGTAATACATCCCCTCTCCCTCTCGTATGCAAGCACACACACACACACACACAGACACACAAACATGTCACACTGGGTGGAGTGTCTCTCCTAGGGATGTAGAATCTAGAGGTGTTGTGATGGATAGTTGTGCTGTTGTTTTCGTTGTGGATCTGTTCTCTTTCTCTTTTTCTAAAGAAATTTTAACAGTATTTGCCATTTCTAAATTGTAATCAGGTACAAGACTAGAACTAAAGATTTATGGGTCCAAGTGGACATTTGTGCACACATATGCAAATCATCCCTATAGTGATGTGTTTTTTTTTTTTTCTTATTTTTTGTTGTTTAAATAATGAAGCGTGGAAAGCATGACCTTCCACCTGACAAGCACACTGTCGTACACTTGAGAATCAACAGTATGTCCACAATTTCTGGAAAAAAAACAAAAACAAAACTAAAGGTCACACCTGCATCAAGGCTATCCAAAAACATTTTCCCAAATCTGCTTTTACGTTCCTCGCATAGCAAAGTATTTGTCGTGTACTTGTGCGTTTCTGGGCTGTACATGAAACGGCTGACTCCTCACGCTTGCACACTTGGCCTTAAGAGCCTGGGGATGCTTCGGTTCAGGCCGACGCTTCGAAACGGTTGAAGAAGCCGAGAGTCTTTGTGACAAGGATTGGAATTCTGACCTCTGTTAGCCTCTGTTACAAAAAGCTGCATCATGTTTGCCTCCACAGTGACTGCAAGGGTTCGGCCTGGTCACAGAAAGCCTCGCAGGTTAAATAAGCTTATTAGCTCTCCTCTCAACAACACTTCTGCTAGTTTTTTGTTGTTTTACAGAGGTTTTATTTTCGTATCGGACTCGTGGTTGCTCTTGTATCTTGTCTCAGGGTGCGTGCCAACGTTTTTTTGTTGTTTTTATTTGGTCGTCCGACATTTTTGATGGTAGCTGGTGAGCTCAGCTTTCATTTGTCACTTATTTTTGTGTCTTGCATTTTTGTCTTCTTATAAAGCTAAGGGGTGGGGTTGCGTGAAATTGTTTTTTTTAAGAGTTTCTAAGCTAAGAATAATTGATGCATAGCGAAAACATAATAGATTTGCACAATTCTTTTGGATTAAAAAAACCCAACAAGGGCTATGGAATATCTCGAAATGAAATCCAGCAATTAGTTGGTTTTTTTGTTGTAAATTGGCTGATACAGCTAATCGTTTAAGCTTTCGATCTGCGATTACGGTTAAAAGACGCGTATTTTAAGCTTCTGTAAATGTATTGAGAACCAATACTGTACAGGAAAACACCCTACATCTCTTCATCTAACGTTACGTAAGCTCCTGTTTAACGTCATTGACTCGTTTGAATAATTTGGTCGGTTTGTTTCATTCGTGCTGCTTCTCAGAAATATGAACACTGGCGTTCCAAAGGGTTGCTCAAAAACTTGCCTTTTTCACAATTTGCATAACTTTATAAAACATTTGATATTCGGACTCGACGTGCTGAAAACGGCGTAAGAGAAAGGCAAAATGTTTACAAAAAAGTGTCGTGTTTTACGAGAATTTTGCCATGTACATATAAATTGCGAGGCTCGTTTCGAATGGATAGTTTTAGCATTCTGTCTCTTTGTTTTGTATGTTTTTACAAGCGAACGAAGAAATGGCCGTTTGGTAACTATGCTCCTTTTCCTCAAGTTGTCTTGTCGCCCGACGGGGATGCTCCAGTGTACCATGAATACAAAGTGCACATCCAACTTTGCCTTAGAACTTCCAGAGGCCATAGTTCACATTCAAGTGAAGTGTGTATGCAGGGGCTGTGAGCCCCCATGTTTTGGCTAGCAGAGCGGACTCTCTCTCACACACTTATCTACCTGTGAAATCCTTCATACCTCTCATTACTGGTCAATGACTGTATCAGCAAACTGCATCAGGTGTTTTTTCTACATGCTTTTTACACAGATTATATGGATTATTGTATTGGTAGATTTTGGTGCATCATTTTTAATGGAATAGCTCTTTGGCTAGTAGTCACACGAGTTTTCTTCTCTCTATCTCTTTCTGACTCTTAAATCGCATTTTTTCTAGAAGACTGTTTTGTGTTAATATTGTCGATTTGAGGTAGCTGTTTCTTTGCTTATTCTGTACTAAGAGTTTTTACTTTTTTCATTTTGAAATGCTACATGACCCTAATGCATTTAATGACTTAAAACCATTGTACATACGGTATTGTGCAGAACTCATTTTCTTGCATTTCAATTGCTAGTGTTATATAAATTACAGATTGTCTAGACACCATTTCTGTTTATGAAATAAAGAAACATATCATGTACATTGTGTTGTGATTGCTTGATTCTCCTCCCATTGTTGAATGGGTGCTGTCAATAAATAATAAGATTATAAATACATTTATACCAATAATTAATTTATTCAGCAAATTTGTCTAATAAAATGTTGTGTTATATTGATTTTTATGATAAGGAATGAGTTTTTAACTACTAACATGTTCACGTAAAAAAAAGAAGAGGTTCACTTTGAAATGTATGAATACAATTGTGAAATTTGACTGAAATCAAACACTCTATGTTTAATGAGTTTTATATATTTTTTCTTGGTGATAAGGTTGACTCAGTCTCTCAAACTGGAAAGAAATTGTTTAGTGGTTTTAGGATAATCAAAACCCCTATGCAAAATCTTTTATAGTTAGAGAATTATCCTGAAAGTTAATTCGTTCTATGATGTTAATTATATATTTGTTAGTACTTCCATTAAATATTTGACATTGTTTTGCCTTATTTTTGTAATATCGAGAGATTGACAAAGCACATTTTGTAAGGAAATGGAAGCAGGAGAATTCAAGATGAACCCATTGAACAGATTAATCCAAAATAATGTGTGTGTCTCTCTCTCTGTGTGTGTGTGTGTGTGTTAATGAGGTCTGTCTCAGTCAATTTACTGAAATCAGACAATAGATCGGTATGTTTCTGCCACTAACATGCTTAACTAACTTTAATCGGCTGCATTGTCTTAGGTCAACGAGAAGGAGGAGGAGTGGTGGAGGGATGCTGCTGAACTATCAATGGAGTGAGGTGAGATTGCTGAATCTATAAACCTACCTCTTATCATTGATTGCTGGGTGTACTAATTAACTAAACCTGTTTTTCCTGAACCTTGTTAATAAAACATGATTTTCTATTGTTAAAGGTCAAACGTTTTTGTAATCTGTAATTCACCAACAGATGGCCATGTCTTGTGGTAAGCCTGAACTCATTACTTTTCAGAACTGTTTATAATAATAAAACAGTTTATGATAATAAAAAAGGATTTATTTGAGAGATTTTGTTTATTAAATCTAGGGTAGGTATTTTTCGGAGAGGTTAGCAATAGCAAGCTAGCTAGTTATGGTGTGAACGGAGTATGGACTTGTTGTTTTGGCTCAGGAGGAACTGTAAAAGGTGGCTGCTGTTTGTTTACAATGCATTCTCATCCTAGGGCATCATATAGTGACACTTATATAACATGCTTCGGTTATGGGTAGTTTTAGGTCTGGGGTCGTGTTGGGGTTAGAACACTAGGAGGCGCTTTCTGACCCACATGTGTGAAGCTAAAGGGTGCCATGTGTGTCGGATGTAGGGTGCCATGTGCGTCAGATGTAGATGATGTGTGATGTCTGCGCAAGCAGGGTGCACAGAGATATGAAAATACAAGTTGGCAGGCAGGCAGGATATCGTATCATTGCATTCAGACTGAATTTAATGATTGGACCAACAACATAAACACTAACCTAGGTTCCTACACCTTCCACCCATAGATGAATGATAGATAAATACATTTAGACCACTTAACTTAGTGATTGCTATCAGGATTTGAAGAGACTTTCAACCAGCATAACAGAAATTTTTTTCTTGAACAAATTGTATATATCCTTCCTTTATTTAAATATTGAGGAAAGACAACCAATTGTCTGATAAGGACCATAAGGACTGGCAACAGGTGCTGTTTGCTAAAAAAAATATCAAAACTTGTCTTAAGACTTTAAAGAAAAATAGCCTTAATATTAAAAATCCCTTAAAATATTTCAAACATATCCAATGATAGCCACCACCATCTATAAAAAAGAGTAAGCCTAATTATTGTGAGAGCATTTATTGAGAGCAGCACTACAGTATGTAAGTCATTTGAATTAATATGCAGTAATTATGGAGTGAATGAAAATCAAAATAGCGGAATATACAGCAATTTCCGTCTTTGCTATCCGCTCAGAAGACTGTTCCAAAATGTCACTTTTTCATGATTGAAGACAGTTCCAGAATCATGCTCTGTAAAAGAAGAAATTATTCATATTTACTGAATCATTAGTCTACATACCAAATTTGTGTTTTTATTCAACGAGAAAGCACAAGATGTAAAAAATGTAACATCAACATAAAATCTTGAAACCCTTCCTTAGTTATTGTTATGATGAGCATTTTGTCTCTTTGTGAAAAATAACAGACAATTTCATGATTTGACACTGTTTGTTGAGACTGTTATGGATTACTTATTAATGTCACTTTTTCGTTTTCGGTTTGCTGAACTACTGAAAAACATAATCCTAATTTATCTCCCAATCAAAATCTTAGTTGGCCAAACAGTGATTCATCTTTACTAAATCTTTAAATATTGGTCTTTGAGACACCATGAGCCCGGCGACTATACATGTATACTGTAAAAACTAAACGTACCTCAAATAACCTTTCGGATACTCAAGGAACTTAAAAATGTAATTTAAGTGCCTCAAAGCTCTTTGGTTACTGGTGGACAATCTTTGTGGTTTTTGCTGGAACTTATGGGATCCTTTAAGCACTTTGTACTCAGTTCAGAGGTTCTGGAGTCACCCTTTCAATATGAGACCTCGAAGTGCTTTGGGGTGAAATAATAATGTAATAATAAAAATAACAAAATAGTAATAAATAAATAAAAATTGGTTCCTGGAGGCACCCAAAACGGTTCCACATAGTGCCTAATATAAGCAGTCCTCAGGAAACCTGTGTGGTTCCTCCCTTTTTAAAGGGTGCCTAGAGGATCTACAGACGGTTCCGCCGGTGTGGCAAAGTGAAGAACCCCAAAAGGTTCCTCCAGGCACCTTTTATACAGCGCACTGTACATTGAGAGTTTTTAATGTTTAGCTTAAAGGTGCAATAGTGATCATAAATAAGTTTTCTCACTTGAAACTGAGCTGAGACTTGAATCCAAAAACAGTATATGTTTCGTCACGACTTACAACAAACGGATAGTGGATTAAATGTTCCTCTACTCACCATTGACATTCTGCGTCCAGCAGTAGGGGGTGGTGTCATAGCTGGGCTCTCCCCTTGAGCTATGCGGTTGGCGTCCGTGTCCGATCCGTTCTTGGAGTCTGGACTATCAGACGGGCTGTTTGAAAGCCCCCGTGACATGAAGCTAGCTTTCCTAGCTGTTGGATAATTCCCGCTCTCCGGGGAATCACTATCCTCACTGAAGTCTTTACTGACACGGCTCTGCTTCCGTAATGCTGTTAGTATCTCTATGTGACTGGCTCTGAGTGAAGCTCTGGGCTGCTGACAAACATTTCCGGGTGGTCCAGAGCCTTTGGGCCCAGACTCTTCGCTGCTGTAGGAATGCTGACGGTTGTCTAAAGTGGGCCGTCGTTCTGTGGCTCCCAACTGTTGGAGAGCCTGAAATTCGGCCTGGCTAGGAAGACGGTTCTCCCTGGGGGGTTGCTCAGATCCATTAGGGTCACCTTTTGGCTCCTCGTGGCTGTATGGAAGACCAGCCATCTGTCCATCTGGTACCACTGTAAGGGAAGTGCGCGTCAAATGTATATGTTTTTGTGGTGAGGCGTTTGTAAGGATGCATACTTGTTGGACCATGGAGTTTTTCTTTGACCTGCAAATGCTATCTGCATCTCCACTGTACTTGGATCCATATAAGGTCTGCTTGATCTTTTTCGCACCAAGATGGAATATCTCCAGGAGATTAAGGAACAGGGATACCCCTGCAATGACCAGCATGAAAATCATGAAGATGCTCTTCTCCGTTGGCCGTGAAACGAAGCAGTCCACGCTATTAGGGCAGGGGTCACGCTCGCACTTGTATAACGGCGCCAGTCCGATACCATAAAGCCCGTACTGCCCCACTATGAATCCAACCTCCACCACTGACCTGGTTAAGATATGCAACACGTATGTGCGCAGCAAGGAACCCCTCAGAGGGGCCTTCCTCACTTTCTTCTGCTCTTCCAGCTTCTTAAGCTCCTTCTCTATACATTTGTGCTCCTCCAAAGCCTCCGTCTCCTCCAGCTCCACTTTCAGCTGAGCTTTCTTCTTGTGGCGCTCCTTCTCTAGCGTTCGGAGCCGGTAGAGTGCATGTCCCATGTACACCAAAGATGGTGAGGAGACAAAGATGATCTGTAAGACCCAGTATCTGATGAGAGATATGGGGAACGCCTGGTCGTAGCAGACGTTCTTGCATCCAGGCTGCTCCGTGTTGCACACAAACTCACTTTGCTCATCGTCCCACACATCTTCCGCAGCAACCCCGAGCACAAGCATACGGAAAATAAAAAGAATGGTGAGCCAGATTTTGCCCACAATGGTGGAGTGAATGTGAACCTCCTCCAAGATACCCCCTAGCAAGTTCCAATCTCCCATTTTCACATGGCCTAAAACTGAAAGAGTGAAGGTTATAAATTACTTGGACAAAAATATTGTTTATGATACAGCAGCCTATATTTAACAGATAGAAATAGATGGATAGAATTTCAACTATACTAAGTCACATTAAAAGGGTTAGATTAATTACACCCATAAAAATAAAACCTTACATTTTAAGTTGGTGGTAGTCGCAGAACACTTGCTTCATCAATTCATCACACTGAAAACAATATCATACAACTCCAGTATTCTTTCATCCTCGTGGGAGTAATTAGTACTCCTCTGTGGAGCTCGCTTTGTTGAATGAAGTCCAGTTTCTCTGTGCATTGAACTCATACAATGCTATTATCGATCTGTGGGCTGGACAATACCCTGAGGGAGCTAAATTGCATCACAACTGTTAAGGGCAGGTCAGGGGGAACAATACCAAAATAAAATCCCCATAGCCAATGTAAAAATGTCCCAATTTGTAGATCTTCAGGTAATTAATAATAAACTGTAAAATCGAACACACCCAACATTATCTTAATGTTAATCGAATATATGCACTTAAAATATTGGCTGTTTGGAATGGCATAGTGACACACTGTTATAGGATATATAGAGTATGTATACAGCAACCAGTATGCAAATTTTAATATGCACAGCGCACAGTTGGACTACTAAGGCAAAAAAGCATGAAATACTGTATCCCAAAATGCAATGTGTTTGACTTGATCTTCCATTTCCAATGTGACAACTGGAAATAATTACAGCTGCAATTTGTGGCATTTATATTGACTCATTTTAACATTTTTTCCTTAAAGGGATATTCCACTTTTTTGGAAATAGGCTCATTTTACCACTCCCCCAGAGTTAAACAGTTGGGTTTTACCGTTTTCGAGTGTATTCAGACGATTTTCTGATATTTAGAAGAATATCAGTAACCAGACAGTTTCTGGTCTCATTGACTTCCATAGTAGGAAAAAATATACTATGGAAGTCAATGAGAGCAGAAACTGTCTGGTTACTGATATTCTTTTAAATAAAAAAAAATCGGCTATATATATTTGAAAACGGTAAAACCCAACTGTTTAACTCTGGGGGAGTGGTAAAATGAGCCTATTTCCAAAAAAAGTGGAGTACCCCTTTAAATATTTTAATATTGTATTGTAAGTACAATGTACTTATTGTGATCAGCTTTATATTGTAAAACCTTTGCTACTAATGAGGTGTGATACGGGTAAGTGTGATGGTATGGGTAGGTTTAAGGGGTAGGTTAGGGTGTAAGCCCTTCCCTTAAACCTTAACCTACCCCTAAACCTACCCATACCAGTTTAATTACAAATATAATTACATAAATTAATTATAGCTTTAATTACACGCAGTTATTTTCAAAATATAAGTTCAATGTAAAAACATGTACTGTATGTACACAATAATTACATTGTATCAAATTATTCATTTCAATGTAAGTGCATAGTACTTAAAGCCAAAAGGGACATTTTTACTCTACATTACATGTGCAAAATTGCACTAATGCATTGTGATGAGACAACAATGTGACAACAATGCTGCTTCTTGAAAAATGTATTGTTTCATAGTATTTCACTGTAATTCTTAAAAATAGTATGGACAGTATGTACTGTGCAGTATTCAGTAAGTAATAAGCCAGATTCCACTCTGAACATAGCACTTGTTGTCTAGGCGAGACATTGATGATCAATGTGTCATGTCCGATTTAGTCTAATACTTTAGGGCTATTTTTGGCTAGTCTGAGGGTGATGTAAGCGAGAAGCTGAAAACCACCTTCAAGAATATAAGCCAGCTGTAGCTTAGTGCAGATAGAAATGTAGTTCACTGTGGAGTTTAACAATTGAATATACCAAAGTTCAGTGTGAACAAAAGTTACATCTAGATTTAAGAGAGGATTGCCAGGTTTGCATAACAAAACCAGCCCGCTTGCTATTCAAAACCCTCCCGATAACGGCCAAATCTTACTCGATCAAGTTCCGTCTGCGGCAATAGTGTAAAAGTAGCCCAAATCCGCGGGAAAAACCACAGACTTGGCAACACTGATTTCAGAGGTAAAGTAGCCTAAGGTCAACATCTGCCAGACTGTGACCTAAATATCTCTCTTCTGCCTGGACAATAGTATTGTCAGTGACAGTGAGCTTGGAATTGTTCAATAAATCACTGGATTTGTGACATATTACTGAACTGACTTTATAGGCCTACATCAACAAAAAATCAAATTGACACCACTTTGTTCATTGTTATTGCAACAACAGAAAAGCTAAATATATTTTGTTTGCCATCGTTTTGATATTTATATCAAATTGATTTCCGACAGTATATAATCCGGTGAAATGGTAAATGTTATTTTGAATGGACTAATCCAAAGTAAGAGATCCCAGAGTTTAGATAATTCTTCGATGCATTTTGAAAACTGCTAAATATTTATCTCAAAATGAACTTGCCATAAGATTTCATAAATAAGATTTATTTCAAGATTTGTCAGAACTTACAAATATTTACAAAATTTATTTCCAAACAACATACAAAGTATTTTCCCCACATTTAGGTTTCTCTCTCTTTGAGAAAAAATAAAAATTGTTAAAAAAAAAAAAAGATCATAGAAAAATCTTTGTTCAATTCAACTTTACAAATATATACAGAAGGGAATACTCCCCTCATTCAACACCTAGAAAATATTAATTGAAAATATCAAATCTTTCAGGATGACTAATAGAACAAAGATTGAAACTTTAAATCCTGACAATTGCAGTTAAAATACTAATATTAATCTTTTCCATCTCTACATTTAGAGCAAAGTTATACCTACACCCACCTCATTCATTAAACCAAAAGGAAAATCCAAGAGATCAAAACTTGAGGCCTATTAGCATTTAGGTTAACGATTTAAAAACATTTGTAGTTCAGAGGTAGGTTTAAAAAGCATTGCAAATATCACAAAAATCAACCTACAATGTCCTTTAAATACTTTTCTTGTTCATTTAATTGCATAAAAACACGACAACTGTAGTACCACAGTATTGCAATGACCAACTTGCCAAAATAATGAAAAACAAATTCTAAGGCATCATACAGGGCTTTAAGCACTGAAAATACCATGAACCATCATTTATCTACTTTGTGGTGTCTGTTTATGTCCTTGACACAGATTAATGTAAATTTCAGAGTAGACCACACTGCAAATGTTTCTCTAGTTAATAGATTCTAAAATGTTGCCTGATTGGTGTCTGGTTTGCAGGAATTATGACTTTTGTAACACTGAATGTAACTAAAGAAAAATAACTGAAATAACTGTATACCATTTACTGCAGATCTTTTGGTGAGTTACAACTGTAAGTGCTTTTTCAAACAGATGGGCAACATTAACGGATATAATACACTGATTTTCATATTCAGTGTCATTTTTCTGCTGTCGGATGCTGATGCACACTTTGAAATCTCCATAGACTTCTTTGTAAAGTCTGTTGAATTTCATTCTAGTTCGATCAATTCTCCATTTTCTCTTTCTTCTTGAATAGCTTCATCAATTGAGAGAATCGCTCCTCAACCTGTCAAAGAACAGCAATCATTAGTTAACGACAAAGCAGTTAGCTGACGTCATTAAAGAACATAATAACAAAGCATACCTGCTCTGTTGACTTCTTCAACCTTTTTGATAGAGCAGCAAATGTCTTGGGTGAAGTCCCCTTCATTTTAAGCTCGATGAGTATGTCCCGATCTTCATCCCTTTAAAAGACATGAGCTTTTTTTATTGATTTCTTAAACTTAAGTACACAAACACACATTATGCACACAGAATTAATAACCCATAACAGGAGTGGAAATTCATTCAAATCACCTGGTCCATGCCACCACCACTTCCCCTTTCTTCCTGATCACATTCTTAGCAGACAGACTGTTAGGGGACACCTGGGGTATTACAGCTTTTAAGCCTTTTTCTTTGGAGGATTTTGACCTTTTCTTATGCCTGGACTTGGAATGTTTATCTTGAAATTTTTCTATCTTTTGGCGCTTTGCCTTTGGCTCCGATTGGTGTTCCGATTGGTGCTCCTTGCGTTTCTTTGACACCCTCTTGGATTTAGACTCTGGTGCACTTGGGCTCTGAGTTGTGTTCTTTACATTTCCTGACATCTTCTCTGATGTTTCAGCGTCTGTTGCACTGCTTTCCTCAGGAGCAGTAACGAATGCTTCTATTGAAACAGGCTCAGTATTGCTCCTAGACAAGTTGTCATCACAAGCACCTTCAGGTGAGAATTTTTGGCTAGATTGTTGAGCTTCTCTTGCTTTATCTTCAATGTGATACGGCTCGTTTACCTGGGTAGGGCTTTTGTTCAACATCTCTCCAGGTTCAGGACCCAAGTCGTCATGGGTCAGAGCAAGATTAGGGTTGAGAGATGGCTCTAAACATTCAGGTAATGCTGGAACTGCTTTCCCTTCATTTTGTATACTTTCAATTGGGCCAGTAGATGTCCGTCTTATTCGCACAATGAAATGATCATTTGACCTCTCCATTACCACAGCCTGCATTTGTAAATTAGGTTGGAATTGGAAACCCGATGGATCAGAGCCCTCCCATGTCCTGCTGGGACTCGACCCACTACTGGAGTTGTCAGTGTCAAGAGAAAGGTGGATGTCCTGTTCAGTGGCATCTTCTTCATCAAGAAGAGCGTCTTCACTATAATGGGCACTGAGGACACTGTCTGGGGCAGATAATGGCTGTCCAGTTCCAGGGTGCAAAAAACTTAAGTGACTATCGGATTTTAATGGTGAGGGAATGGTAAGGGAGACAGCTAGATCTTCCGCCAAGATAGAGAAGGACCTTTGAGAGATTACAGTTGACTGAACAGGGAGCTGGCATGGTTCAGAATTAGAGGGAACTTCTAACAAGCAGCTCTCATCGAGAATGGCTGGGTCTAACAGCATTTTGCTGTTTGAAGCAAACTTGTAGGGGGAAATGGAAGACCAGGATGTGATTAATTTAGATGGGGTTGTCTTGTTAGGGGTCATAATCCCAATCAAACTATCCCCTGGAAGCCCATCTTTTCGAGGTGTGCTGAGTGGCCAACTTGTATTGTCACCAACAGGTACACTGGATTCAAGCAAATCAGACCCTTGCAAAAGACACTTGAATATCTCTCCCATTTGAGAGTCAGAGACCAAGTTGAAGGTTAAGCTTGATGTCTGCTGCTCAGTTAGAATTTCAAAGTCTGATTTATCGTGAATCGATCCATTATGGGAGAGACGTCGGACATAGGAAGAGATTCTACTGTCAGATTCTGAGGTACCTTTTTGGCAAGACCTTTCAGAGGATGAAGTAGGAAGCTGTTGTGATGTCGTCACATTTGCCGGCTGATCGTCTTCATTCATGACAGCTTTAATGTTTTTACCTCGGCTTCCAAGGCCCCTGCGAGGCAGATTATTTGCAGGGGCCTCTCTGACGAAACTTCCTGTGTCAGCTTTTGACTTCTTGGCACTGTAAAGGTGCCCAGGTGTGCTACATGGTACTTTTGCTACCACCTCACTCTCATCCTCTTTTCTTTTAAGGGTTGCATTTTTATTTTCATTTGACATATTCTTGGGAGGCTCAGACTCACTTTTGAGTGCCATCTTCAGTTCCTTGAACAAGAAATCAAACTGCCCATCCACAAATGTCCACAACTTTTGCTTGAGGTCTCCAGCTCTCTGCTCAAAGATACGATTGACGATGCCATTCTTGCTGACCTTGCTCATTATTGACGAAATAATCTTATTTAGTCTAATTTTGATGTCATTACCTTGGCAGCACAATTTATCCATGTCAACCGCATTGATAAAGTCTGTAAAAGAGGCATGAGACATTTCCACTATACAGCAGAAGGCAGTCTTAGTGACATTTTTTTGAAGCTTCATGTACTTTTTCCTCAACTCAGCTCGAATAGATCCTAACATGTCCATAAATCCATCTAGCGTATAGACCGCTGCTTTGAATGGTGGGCTAACAGTTTTAAAGCGTCTCTTACTAGAGGTGGGACTGTCCTTAGAAGCAGATGACTTTGAATACTTGCTTTGCTCTGAATATTTAGCACGGGTGCAAGATTTCTTTTGGGACGCTCTTTTCCGAACTGCAGATATCTTTGGACTTGGAGTCCCTGAGGTTGGTTTTTCCTTTTCTCTTGGAGGAGTCTGTATAAACAGAGGTCCCTCTTCTTCACTCTCACTCACTATCTCACCATCCTCCAGCTCATCTTCCTCAGTTCCAGAAGCCGAGAGAGCATCTTTTGTCCCTTTGTAGGAAGAAGCTGTGACAGAAGAGTCAGGTGATTTATTCTCCTTGTTCATGTCCATATTTACTTCATCCTTATCACTGCCAGTTGTTACAGTTGAGAGATCTGAGAGAAAAGAAATTAAGAAATTAACATTAGCAAGATTACACAAACCTGTTGGGCCAATTATTGCAAGAGTCAAGCAAACATGCACTTCAATAAATATTAATGGAATAACTAGTGCAATTTTGGCAATCATGGGAAACATTGGCCGGGTTTCACAGAGACTAAGCCAGAAAAAAAAAAAAAAACATTACTGGTTTGGATCTTGAGACAAAACAATGGCACTGACATCATTTCAGTTAAGACAGCTCAAACATGCATCTTGGTCTGGGACTAGCTTAAGCCTTGTCTGTGAAACCAGGGGTTACAATGTTAAACAAAGTATTACTATCAAAAACAAACACTAACCTTTGTGAAGACTTTTGACATGTGTTTGCTTCTCAGCAGGCTGAGGTTGCACTTTTTTCACCTGACGGACTGGGCTTGTGAGAGGGCTGATGGGCTCTGGAATAACTCTGATGTTCCTCAGGGTAAGCATCATGGAGTCTTCATCGTGGCAAACCAAAACAGGGTTCAATGACTTTGTGTCCTGTTCTTCTTTTTCTGTGGAATCTGGCTCTAAGAAACCAGGTTGTGATGACGACATGGTATCCACTTCAACAGTGGTGCTATTATTAGGAGCCATCGTGTTCTGACTCCATAATGGACTTTGATGGGATTTTTCAGATATTTTCAAATTTTCAGATGTGTGCTGTGTTTTAATTGATTTTGAATATTCAAATGTTTTGTCTGCTCTCTTATTGTCCTGTTTTGAAGTGCCCATTTGCTCAACTGCACAAATAACTTTGCTTGGGTCACCTAGATCCACACTAATTGTACTAGACGAAACTTCCATGTTGACAGATCTCCCAGAAGAATTAATATTAGGAATACTTTGTGCCTTCTCAAAGCATGATACATCATCTTGACAAATCTCTTTTGATGCTGGTAGTAAATCTTGAGAGTTGGCCTGAGGATTCCTTTGGATTTCCATGTGAGAAGTCTCCTCAGACAAAGTGGCAAAACGATCTTGTTGCTGACAACCATCAACTATTGAATCAGGAGTATTATCTGAAACTACCACTTCTGATGTTTTAGAGGGCAAAGTGATAGAGACAATGGCATTATTAATAATTCCCAAAGAGTCTTCTGTGTCATTCTCACAGACATGATTTGGAGACTCTCTTGTAAGGGTTAATTTTGATAACAAGTCTTTGTCTAACACATTGGAATCTGAAGTCTTGCCTCTTTTCTCCTCTGAGGTGTTAACAAGCCATGACACTTTGTCCACAGCCTCTTGACTTTCAGTGGCATTCTCTTCTTGTCCATTCTCCTCCATATCTGTTTGTTCTGCTGACGGCTTCTCAGAGGCTACAGCAGTGAAGACATCAACAACTTGTCTAGACTCTTTGAAAGAACTGGTAAAGTCTTCTTTTTCACCTGCAGTCATGGCATCAGGGGTCTTTTCCATTTCCTCATCGCTCTGCTGGCTGTTCTTTAATTCATCTATGACATAGAATTCCTCCCCAGCGTTGGATAATCCGCTGTTATATGAGGAGGCATCTTCAGATGCTGCTCCAATGGCTTCTGTGGATTCAGAGGACTGCTTCTGTTTTTTAAGAGGTGATAGGGTGAGGTTCAACGTCTCCATGAAACTCAGTTTTCTGTCTGGACTATTATCCTTGGATGTTTGGCAGGGATTTTTGCTGACAGCTACCACTGATGGTAACTCTGCTTGAACAGATTCAAGATGTTTGTCCTTTTCACTATGTTTGTCCTTTTGAGTCTTACTATCTTGATCTTTTCTGGGATCTTTGTGTTTTTTACAAGAGTTCTTTCTGTCATCTTTGGTAAGAAAATGTGTTGATTCTCCATGCTTCTGCGCCCTATGCTCCTTCAAATGTCCACCTCTTTTTCTTTCTCTGTCCTTGACTATGCCCTTCTCTTCAAAACCATTCTTTTCAGAACTTCCCTTTTTGTCAGGGAATTTCAAATCCTCCATTCTAGAATTATCATAGCAATGAGACCGTTTGCTTTTTGTTGATGGCTCATCGATTCTCCTTGATGATTTCCCCTTATAAACATCCTTTCTTTGAGAATCAAGTTTGGGAGAAGAAAAAGCTTGCCTACTGTCAAAGACATCAACTTGTTTCTTAGATCTTTTATCTTCATCTTTATTAGCCATCTCCTTTGTGCTCCTTCGCGAATACTCTTTGCTATTGTCTGATATGTTTCTGCTTCTCTCTCTACTACTACTACTGCAGTTGTTACCTTCACCTCTTTTACTCCTCTCACTCTCCTTTGGCCTCTTTTGTTCATGGTCTTTGCTTCTTTCCATTCTGCTGCTCCTCCTCATTGTACTGGAAGTTTTATTCTCATTCCTTCTATGGCTACTTGAATCTGTTTTCTTGCATTTGTGATTTTGGGAATGGCTTTCTTCATCCACCACAGTACAATCTGAACTTCTCAAACCAGAGTCTCTCGCTTCTTTGCTAGTTCTGTCTGCATTTTGATTATGCATGTGTCCTTGACTCTGTGTCTCCACATCTGCAGCAGTCTTAACTGAACTTTTGGATGGCTGTGAAGAGACAGGTGGCAAGGCTTTGTGAGACAGGGAGGAAGGGCTTATCGAGTGTTCTGAACTGGTATGAACGACTGGAACCTCAGGCTGGTGATTTCTGTTTTCATTAGACCCAGAACTATCTTTTGCAAGCTCTTTTTCAGTGATTGAGCAATTTTGTGTTTTTTCTAGACTGCCTATATGTTTTAAGGGAGGGTTCTTGTTTCCCTTTAAGCTACTGATTCGACAATCAGTAGTTGTATCGGGAGCTCTTGGTCCAGAGTTATTAGTTTTGGGAGCATTCAAGACATTTGCAACTGTGGAGGGATTTTTTATAATTCCAGATGTACTGTAAAGTCCGTAGTCTTGCTCTGGTTGGATAGTCAGGGTCTCAGCAGATCTGTTCTGACAGTTCAGAGGACTTTCAATATCAGTTCTAGGGCATCTCTGGAGCACCTCAAATGGTTGTGGTGCTGCAATTGGCGGATATGCAAGGTGATCCGACACAGTGTTTCTGTCCTTGTGTTGATTTAATTCAATCATAGTATTATCTTGTCTATCTCCTTGTGAACCTAAAACAGATCTTGATTGATTGTTTAAACTGTGCCTTGTGTTTGCTTGACCATTTTCCATTTGAGATCGACGGAAATTTTGACCATAACTTCCTCGACTGGACCTGTGATGGCAACATACAAAAAAACCGGGAAGTGACTTTTACATAAATCCATCCAATCCTGACACAAGCCAGGGTACATCATCTGTTAGGTGATCTCAGTAGCAGAGTTTTTACCTATTGCAGAGTCTGCTAATCTCTTCATCCTTACGCACAATCTCCATTCTAGCAGTCTTGATGAGAGAACAAATGTTCTTCTTCAGAAGTATGTTTTCACTGCTCAAACTTGAATTCTTTAAATATGAAGTAAAAAAAAACAAAAAAACAGACTGTTTATTCCAAGGTTTTGGTATTCATTATGTATCACTATATTACAACCATTAAAAATGTAAACACACCTTTGTCTGCAGTAGCTGCAACTTAGAGAGCAGTTCATTAACTTGTTTTTGTGCATCATCAAATTTTTGCTTTAACTGAAATAAAAGATGAGTACAATGAGACAATGTAAAGATTCTGTCAAACTCTAAATCAAAACCAAACCAATAGCAAGCCATGCAACCATGTTCAAAGTTTAGAGTTCAAGTTACAACACCTCACTGTAAATTTAATTTATAGACCTCATTGTATGTTGCCTCCTTTTCTTCTTGTTCTTCCCTGATAAGTTCCTCATACATATCCATTGATTCCATTGTCCGTGGGGAAATTAACGGGTTGACTTCACCTAATTGAAATAAATGACAATATAACGGTTATGACAATATAAAACATTGCATCCTTCTATTTCTCTGGTACTCATACATGAACAAATTACTATAAACAACTATAAAATATGATGTACTCAAGCCAAGACTCATTAAAAAACCACCTCTGTGCCCATCACCCTTAGGGCTGTTCTCCAGGCCAAAGTAAATGTCCACCGAGTCCTCATTGTAATTCAGAGATTCACCTGTATCAAAATACAAACCCTGATACAGTCATAATACATAACAATTCCTGCATATACACCTGTCTAATACATGTATGTTTTGTTTACACAGAGCTGAGGCCTTAACCTGTTAGGACAAGAAATTGGAGAATAAAACAAAAAAGGTAAACCAAACAACATTATCTGGATCAAATCGTGATACCTACATTTTCGATCCGATTGAATTTAATATCTTTTAAGGTAAAAACGGGTTTATATGCATAAAAAGATACTGTATATTTGTAGTACCTCTCCCATGTATGTACTCGCTTTTCTTTTTCAAAAACCTTTAGTTATCCGTGGAGCTATAGATTCTTACCTGAGGGCTGATCAATATGATCTCCACCAAGTTCATCCATAAAATCCATTTTCAGTCAGCTAATTAAAGACAGAAAATAGTACAAGAAGTTCCTGAAAACAGTGACAATAAAGCAACAATAGGCATGTGTCAGTTCAACTACACCACTTCCTGTAATTTACTAAAGAAACACTGTACAGAAGTAATGCACATTTAATGCGATGTTAAAACAAGATTTCAACTTAATATTGAGGTGAAAAACTAATAAAATCACACACATAAACAATCCAGTACTTACACAAAATATACTTGCGACTGTAAATCACGCGTTTTACACACACACTGACGAAGTAAAGTGATCAAAATTCATTTATTATTAGTATCGTATCTGTACAAAGTGAAATTAAATAAAAGTATATGGACAATACCTGTATATCTGGTAGTGAGCAAACGACAACAGGCGGATATAAAACAGTAAGATGGACCAAACACTGTACAACGGAGTTCAGGATGTGACACCCATGCTATCGTGCTCATAAAATATAATTTGCAGTCAATTAGCAACTTTCAACTTGCTTGTAGACAGCGATTAAAAAAATCTTTAAGCATATTTCCACCAGGTCCGCGCCATCCTTAAACCGTACACATTCGCCAAATAGGAAGTGACGTAATTTTCCCGCGGTCTCTCCTTTCCTAAAAGATCACGAACAAGCTTTTATGTTATTTACTTAATGATCTCATACCTGTCTCTTTTTTTCTGTATTTGTATTATTTTAATTTATGTTGTATTCTTTTTCTATTTACTGTAATGTATAACTATTTCAATGAAAAAAAATAAAAAAAGATCATGAACATACATATATTTATTTACAATCTTAGCTAAATTCCATGTTTTTTACGCAAACGTCAAAATAATAGAATGTCCATTCGTTCAATTATTTAGTATAGTAAGTACAACAATGATTAACATTAATAGTACATAATAAAAATCAAAATGAAAAAAAATTGCCTTTAAATTATTATGGTCATTGTTTGACAAATATTATACTATTGCAACGATAGTCAATAAAGCTTAAATTTAATCGCTAAACAAAACATGTTCCATATAATAATAATAATAATATGGACCTTATTTCAAACATTGACTACAATTATCTTGTTTGTGTCTTATTTTTTTCTAAAATAAGGTTACACAGCTCTGTGTTGTTGACTGACCAAATTTTATGAAATCCATTTACAATTGAAGAGGATTGACCTTAAATACAGCTGTAGCAGGACACACACAGGCTTAAGAACAGTGCCGTCCAAACTAACATATTTAGTAGAAATTATCTATGCGTTTTAATGCGAAATCCTCGCACAGAAACATCTCTTTGAAGTTAGTTTGCTGCTCAGGGGAGCGTGAGCCCCGCAACAGACACAGTCGAATGACCCGGAAGTGCTCTTCATTTACTCACATGTGGACTGGGTTTTTAATACTGACGGGAACGTGCTCGCTGTGTTGTGTACAACCTGGACAGCCAAGCGAGTGATGAGTCTTTTGGTTCCCATCAGGTAGAATACTTGGAATATTAAAGCGTTTGCCAACCGCAGAGACATCGTCGGAAATCCCAATAATCACGACAAATGATAGAATGGAAAACCTGGAGTTGAGCCTGACGTCTCTGGGCGCAATCTCAAGACATATCGAGAAAAGTCACAACGAACTCAGCAAGTACCTCGCAAAACAGGTGAGACTGAATTTCCTGGACACTTTATAAGACCGTCATAAGATGCTTTCATCTGTTTAACACATGCAGAGTACAACGTGTGTGTCACACTACACTGTCCCACGTTTCTGTAGTACACATGCTGTCCATTGGTGGTTTATACTTGATATTCAGCAGTTTTTAAAAAAAAATAACTGACATTTAAGTGTTCTGCATATTAATCTATTTGGGAAACGAGTCTTATTTTCGAGCACGGAGGATTATTTTGGTCCTGTTGTTGTTGCAACATAGTTTTAGTAGTTTAGGTTGTTGAAACATGCTGCCACAGTTTATTATTGTGACAAATATACAAGAGGCAGTATAGACCATTTCAAAAGATGTAAACAACACTGGCCCTGAAGCACTTCCTGTTTCAGTTTTTTAACACTACATAAAAACTGGGATAAAATACAACCAACAGAACATTTAAAACTGAATCAAAAAGTTAAACAAACATCTTTAAAAAGTTTTCTTTACATGTGAAATAAAGAAAACAGTTACAAACTGAAACAGGAAGTGCTTCTGGACCAGTGTTGTTTACATCTTTTGAAATGGTCTATAAAAGAGTCACTGATTACCTTACCTTCATCTGTATTCACTTACATTGGTTATAAATTCATGCTGGAATATTTATCATTATTTAGAACCAATCCAAAAGTATCCACTTGGGAATTCTAACATAATGCACCGATTTTGTTGCACAACGTGTCAGAGAATATTTCAGGATTTGAAAACGACTATAACTCATCCTGTTCTTATTTACATCATCATCATCATTATTAGACATTATTTCATTAGATTTCTGTTTAGATTGTTGCTTGATTCCATAGGCATACTTTATTATTTATTTAGTTGACATGAATCGTTCTGCTTGTAGATATGGAGCCAGCAGGACAGGCAGTGTATACTGGAATGTCTTGCGCAGCTCCTGTTGGAGAAGGAATACACTCTCCTCATTGCTCGTCACTTACGACCACTGATCCTGGACCTGTTGGAGAGGAATGCTGCGAGGATCAAAGTAGACATCCGGCTGAATCATGACCTCCACGAGCGCTTGTGTGTGACTCTAAGCAAACTTCTCAGCATCAGTCCAGATGCTCAAGCGTAAGTAATTCTTCAGAATTTATCCACAGCAAGGTTCACTTTTATCTTGGAAAACCTGGAAATAGCAGGTCATTTTAAAGCATGGGAAATTAGTGGCCATAATACAATTGGAAAAGTCATGGGAGTATTTGTTTATTTGTGAACAAACAAATTGTGAACAACCTTTTAAATCTGTTAAGCCGTTTTATTAGTCTATTATTTGTTAGCAAATTGGTCTGAATCTGAATGACTTTTATGAAAAACATAAATCATATTTAAAGATCATGGGAATTCATTTGTCAAAACGTATGAAATGGTGGATAATAGATGTTGTTACCTCTTCAGTACAAATGTCCAGTATGGCATGAGCAAGTTTGAATTGTTTTCTCACAGGTTCGCAGCAAGGTATTTCAGCAGCTCTCCCCCAGTATTTCAGAGGCTGTTCTTCACCAGTGAAGAGGCTTCCTCCATCCAGTATGGGCCCAGACGGATGAAACTACGGGACCTGATGGGGGCCACCCTCCGCTTCCTCCAGAGCGATTGTGAGAAGTTCCGTGTCCTGTGGGACTGGAGTGCCTGTGTTTCGCAACTTCTCACCAGTGACGTCATTGTCAGAAGGTATTGCAATGAGTAGATCAGTCACAAGCTCTCACCAGAATATAAATATCTGTTTGCTAAAAAAAAAAAAAAAAAAATCTCTGTGTTTTTAAGCTACACAGCCCAGTGCCTTGCCCTGGTGTCCCACATGACAGACAACCAGAAAACAATATTTCTGAGGAAGGTTCTTTCAAGTGAAGAGATTATGCATTTGAAAATGAAGTAAGTTTTTTCGAATTGTTCAGAAGTTACTCACTTATGTTAACTCTGAAACAACATTACAGTATGACATCTTTGTAGATCTCTTGAGGAGACACAGCAGCTGGAAGTAGAAAAGGCTCTAGTTTTGGCCAATCAGGGCTCAGCAATATGGAGAAAAGAAAGAGTTAAAAAGATCACCCGTGGTCAGGTGGTGACCGAAGACCTGACTCAGAGCGTTACTGTGGTGTGTGGGGTGATTCTACCTAGACAGACCCCTCGACAGGATGAACAGGCAAGACAATCATTCAAAAAGACAATTTCAAGCTTATAAAAGCCAGATTTAATATAACTAGAAATATGTTTTTTCCCCCCCAATACCTCTTAGTGTATTGTGGGAGAATATTGTATGTATTGTAATCTCTCTACATCTGTCATTATCAGACAAGTTTAAGGAATTTGGTGCTGGTGGATTCAACTTGTCAAAATCTACGGCGACTTGCCATGGCTGTTGCGTCCCAGAAACCCATTCTTTTGGAAGGGCCAATTGGGTGTGGAAAAACTGCTCTTGTTGAATATCTAGCTTCTGTCACTGGGCATGATAAAGCCCCTGACATACTTAAAGTTCAGCTCGGAGATCAGACCGACAGTAAGGTGAGATTTGCTTGACTTTGAAATGTTAGAAAATTATTTCCATTGTTTTCACCTTGCTGCTTCTAGTATTACCATATTTTTAACTTACCTGAAAAAATATATTTTTTCATGCCTCCATTTTCTGTAGATGTTGCTGGGAATGTACCGCTGCACAGATGTTCCTGGAAAGTTTGTGTGGCAGCCGGGATCCCTGACCCAGGCCGTCTCAAAGGGTTATTGGATTCTGCTGGAAGACATTGATCATGCTCCTTTGGATGTGGTGAGTGGCAAAAACTTGAAAAACATACAGTCTTTCTTGGAAATGTTTCTATTAGGACTGTAGAAGTCCATAAAGATTTTTTTTTTTTTTTTATTAATGAGTCTTTGCAGATTTGTAGCTTTTGTTGTATTTTGCGTGAGCTTGTGGCAGTGCACCAATATATAATCATTGTGCAGAATTAGTCTTTTAGTGGTAATAAATAAAACATTGCTTTTTTTTTCATTGAAAATGTCATTAAATATTTTGATTTAATTAACTATATATAGTTGGCCAAACTGGACTATTTATATATATATATATATTTTTTAAATATTTATTTTGGTAAATGGTATGATTCATAATTATAAGATCAGTCCACATTTAATCATGCCAGTGTAATTTGCTCTGTAGATATCGGTTCTGCTCCCTCTTATGGAGAACAAGAAATTGACAATTCCAGGACGTGAAGACTGTATTCAGATGGCCCCATCTTTCCAGTTTTTTGCAACGCGAAGGTAAGATATTTTGTCCTTTTGTGTGAGTGAGTATGTGTATATGTAAGCAATAAGGTACGCGAGGCTGTGCTGTATCGTGAATAAGTAACGGCTGAAGGGCGTGCAACCCCTTCATCCGTTACTTATTCACGATACAGCACTTGCCTCGAGTACCTTATTGCTTTTATAAAATGGTTGCCACACAATATTAAAGTAAAAAACAATGTATGTCCGCTAGAAAAAATAGTCCCTGGGCATGACCAGCAACAGCGTTCCAATGTGTAAAATGCATGAAAGCTCAAATAAAAACAACATAGAACTGCTGTGTTGCACAGTGATCAATAGAACTGTTGGGTGAAGCGGTCATAGCGGTGTTTTATCGTGAATAAAGCATAGCTCTTGACCAATCAGAATAAAGGATTACCATTCGGTAATGGAACTAACCATTTTATATATATATATATATATATAATTATTTCTAAAACTAAATTTAATGATAAAAATCATTTTATTCAGGACATTTTACAGTGGAGGAGCTTGGCATCGTCCACAGAGTACACATGCTGCACTTCTGGACAAATACTGGAGTAAACTGCAAATCGGCAACATGAGCAGAGAGGAACTTAAACAGGCAAGCTGTCCTTTTACAATGATTTGCATTTATTCTAGGTCGTGATGACATTTTTCTTTCTTTTGATAATCAGTCTCTATTTTGTTTTCTCTGTTCAGGTCCTAATAAAGAAGTACCCTAACCTGGCAGTGGTGGTGGACCGTCTTTTGGACATATACTGCCAGCTAACAGGAGACCGACATCAGATCAGTTCCAGCCCTCAGGGTCCTAGTGCAGCCCAGAGCATATCAGATGAAAACATCACATCACTGGAGGGCAGAGGCCTCTCTCTGAGGTAACATGTCTTAAAAATATATTAAATGAGAAAATATTTGATATCATTATTGCATAGTTATAAAAATAATTTAATATAAAAATGATCACTAATATGAATAAAAGTACTTCAGGTTTTCTAAACCATTTCTTGCCAATTTGAACCTTTCTCTAAATAGTTAAACATCATGTCAGAATTGTATTTGTTCAGTTTATTTTATGATGCCCTTGGGCATTTACGAATATCTATGCATTGAGAAATGACACCATAGACTCATCAATAAATTATGTGTCATTTTCAGACCTCTACATGTAACAATCATTTCAGCTAAAGCAGTTACATACAATAAAACCCTTACTCTATCGTTGCATTAGAGCAGAGTTGAGTCTGTGTCTGTTGTGTAGTTGGGCCTCAGGCTGTTCATCAGCTTTCCACTGGATCCTGCTGCAGTCAATGCCACATCGATCTCTCTCTCTCTCTCTCTCTCTCTCTCTCTCTCTCTCTCTCTCTCTCTCTCTCTCTCTCTCTCTCTCTCTCTCTCTCTCTCTCTATCTCTCCCTCTCTCTCTCTCTCTCTCTGTCCCCTCTGTGCTACCCCAGCCAGAGATTCAAACCAGGGCAAATCATTTATGTAACTAGTGTTTGTATAATAGAGACCACACACTGCCACTGCCATAGTGTAATACCTGTCTTGTAGAGGGTTGAGGGTTTTTTTAATGTTTTTTTTTTCTCTGTAGATATTCAAACATGATTGTCAAATTGTTATTTTGTTTTCAGCTTGTTGTTTTGGGGTTGTAGTAACAAGTAGAATAACAGGAGCAGCATTTGCCATTGTGTATATTAAATTAAATGGGTAGTAATGATTATGCCTCCATTTTAAATATCTGAAAGTGTGTCATATAGAGGGCTGTCCTGTGAGGAGAGGTTCAATAGTGTGGAGACCCTGCTGTTTCCAATCAATACACTTCCACTTCCTCCCTCAATCCCCTACTGGCATGAGGGTCTTTGTAGAGACCCTGGGTGAAAAACAATTCAAGCAGCCAGTCTGCCTGCAGTCATGCTGCATAACAATCTTTGGCAAATGTGATATCAATTGAAAGTAAAATAGAAATGGTTCACCATGGCTGCATTTGAAAAATAGAGAATAAACTGTAATATTGTGAAAAATTACACTTTCAAAATGACTTTTAATATATATTTCAAAATGTAATATATTCCTGTGAATTGCTAAGCTAATAGAATGGAAAGTTCAAATGAAAAGCATTTATTTGAAATAGAAGTAATTTGTTATATTATATATGTGTCTTACTGTTCAATGAGGATGCAATTTAATGCAGGAATATTAATAAAATAAAATAAACATCTAACTGACCCCAAACATTGGAATGGTAAATGTGAATAAATAATTTGATCTTTGTGGTTGTAAATTATCTGAATAAATGTGAATTCTTAAGTTACTTTGTATCCATGTAGTGTTGCTAAATGCATTGTAGTAAAGGTTTTTATTTTTATTAATGAACACAGGGACTTGCTGAAATGGTGCGAAAGAATCTGCTTAAACTTTGACGGCTCTTGCTCTTCCACAGCACAGAATGTGTTTCTGGAGGTGAGTGGCTGTCGTTACCAGAATTAATCTGTCACTATCATTATATTGTTTTTTTGTTTGTTAGATTATTATTATAAAAAATGTTTCATATGCAGTATATATTTATAAAACAAGAACAGTAATACTGAAAAATCTGTGCTGTTATAAGCTTAAAACAGTGCTTTTTCTTCTTCTTCAGGCTTTGGACTGCTTCACTGCCATGCTCTCCAAATCTGAGAGCAGACTCAAAATGGCAGAGATCATTGGCAGCAAGCTCAACATATCCAGAGAGAAGGTAGGACTCCATCACTGTTATCTCTTTAGTGACACAAACTGTTACATGGCCACCCCTTACATTTACATGTGTGATTTCCTGATCTTGAATTCCATATCTTTGATACTTGAGAATTTGTGTACAGTAAAACTTGCCTTGTTGGAAACATTTGTAAATGACTTGGAAAAGTCATTGGTCAAGCAGCGACATTACTTTAATGGCGAAAAGCACTCTGTTATATTTCTTTGTATTATGTAGAGTGAAAGTAAAATCATATTTCACTTTTTATTCAATAACCTGCTCTAATACTGTCAATGTTACATTTCAGGCCCAGCACTTTTGCCAGATGTATCTGCCTGCAATCAATGTGACTGAGTTGGAGGTGTCGGTGGGGCGTGCGATGTTACTCCGCAAGCAGAGCAACGCGGTGTGGCTGAGCATGTGAGTTTGCATTATTAGAGTGAAACCTTTTTTTTTTCTCCCAGTCCCTGTTTGGCACTTCCCTTTTCAATCTACTCTGTAACAAATGGTGTCACTGTGTTACGCTCTCCCCTGTGTGGAAGGCACCCTGCTGAGAAATTGAGTCAACACGGCATTGATTGGTAACTATGGTGTTTAAGACAGGGAATATAACAAATTTGAGCACACCAGAGGAAAATGTGGCAGGATTCCTTCAATGGTCATGATGTGTATGAACACTTTGATTTTGCAATAGTGATTACTAGAATTATTGGAAATCTTCCTAGAGATATCTCAGTTTTGTACTGACAGGTTTTCAATCTCTTTTAAAATGTGTTAAGTTGTAGCCAGTGTTGGTATTGTTAAGAAACCAAAACTATTTAAAGCAGATTTTGTTGATTGAAATAAAATAAAATAAAAACATTGGATGAAAAAACCTGAACAAAAAAAAAATAATGTTAGAACTCAGGAAGAGAATTCAGTTGAAAGTACTAAAAAAGCTTTAAAAAACAAAACTAAGTAGAAATATTAAAAAACAAAAATGAATCAAAATGACAATTACTGAATTACTAAAAATTAAACTAAAGCAGCTTTACCAAAAAAAAAAAAAAAAAGTGATGTTAATGTTTATAATATATTTTATATCTTCATGATAGTGGCATTTTTTTTAGATTAGAGTTTGGTCATAATACAGTTTATTATAGAGTAAATAATACTAAAATAACAAGCCATAGCCAACATATTTGACATTTATCTGCCTCACAGAGACAAACAAACATTTGCTGCCACACGGCCTTCCTCGGTACTTTTGGAGCAGCTCTCGGTGTGTGTCACTAAAGGGGAGCCTGTCCTGTTGGTGGGGGAGACAGGCACAGGGAAGACCTCTACTGTGCAGTACCTGGCGGGAATGACAGGTAACACACCTAAACTACACTGAGCAAGTAGGTTTAACACTGTGCACAATTTCCCATTTCCTGCTCTGTACTGCTGTACTCTTACAGGACACAGACTGAGAGTGGTCAACATGAACCAACAGAGTGACACAGCTGACCTACTAGGAGGGTGAGTAGACAAACGAGTGATTCAGGATTCAAACAAATATGTGCAGTGCAAATGTGGCGGATGCTGTTGGTTTATGGCTGAACTTGATCTGTGATGATTAAAGGTATAAACCAGTGGACCATAAGCTCATTCTTTTGCCCCTGCGGGAAGCGTTTGAGGACCTCTTCTCTCAGACGTATTCACGGAAACAGAACCTGACCTTTCTGGGGCATGTCCAAACCTGCTTTAGAGGCAAACGCTGGCAGGACCTTCTGAAGCTCATGGATCATGTCTGCAAATCAGCACTAACCAAGGAACTACATGATAAACCCAATGGTATTACTGAAGGTTCAAATCTATTACATCGCTTCATTAACTAGAATTCTTACACACAGCTAGGTGTGTATACACGATTTTAATGCATGACAATAAGGCAAAGAACCAATCATCATGCAGAAAATACAACACAAAATTTGACTGAAAGGGTAAAAATGACAGTTGTTTTCGTCAGTCACGGCTCATTAGGACTAGCCTGTATTCTTTAAATCAGACACAGAGAGAAACTATGTAGTTACATTTATTTGAAATATCGAGAGAAGGATTGTGGGTGTGTGAATTACCTGCATCTGTGCAGTGTCTCTACTAACAGTGAAGCTGTGAGTTTAATTACTTAAAAAAACCGTGACGTTACCACCTCATTGCTGAGAAACACAATGTTGCTGTTTTATTGATAAAAGTTGAGGCAGCTTTGACAATGTCTGTGCTCTTTAATGTGTCTGTTCCTGCAATGCGATCTCCAGTTTGTGTTTTCAACGAAAGCAGTGCATTAATATAGAATGGTGATTTAAACCGGAACTATCTGTGCATGGTTATACACGTGTCTTCCAGCCAGTCATAATAGAGTATTAAGACAGACCATGTTACAAATCACGTGTCTTTTCTTTGTGTTTTTCTCATAGCTGCCTTGCTGCAGGAGCAGTGGGAGGCTTTGGCCCTCAAACTCAGCCAGACGCAGGAACAGATTCGGGCCTGTGAATCCGCTTTGGTCTTTGCATTTGTGGAGGTAATTGCTACTCTTCTCCCAACTTGTCTTCACGTCTTCCTTTCTCTTCTCTTTCTTATCTCCTGTATGTTGTGTCTGTACAGGGGACTTTAGCCCAGGCTGTGAAGAAAGGCGAATGGATGTTGCTGGATGAGATTAATCTGGCTGCTGCAGAGACACTGGAGTGTCTGAGTGGATTGCTGGAGGGCAGCGCCGGGTCACTAGTGCTGCTGGACCGAGGCGATACTGGTGAGTCGTGCGCAAAATGCTCATCTGTGATTTTATTATTGCTATTTTAAAGATGTGGCTTTTTGGCAGTGGTATAAAGGATAAATATGTGCACTTGGTTAACCCCCATCTTTGGGGGGGTTGTAGAAAGGGTATTTGTGAAACACTTTGGTGAAAATAAGATATATTTCAGCTAGTTGTAAATGGTTGTTTGGACAAAGTCAAGTTTAATTGGCTAAAAATGCTGTAAGACTTTTGAATGTATTTGATATAAGTCTCTTCAAGGCTGCATTTATTTGCTCAAAAATATATTTTAAAATGTAATTTATTCTGCTGGCAAAGCTGAGTTTTCACTATCGTTACTCCAGCCTCCAGTTTCACATGATCCCACAGAAATCAATCTAATATGCTTATATTTGCTGCTCAAGAAATATCTTAGTATCATTTATCTCACTGACCCCAAACTTTTGACTTGTAGTGTATTAGAAATAATTAAATAGGCTTGATACTACTAATCATTACCATAAGTGTTGCAGTTGATTAATGTAATGTCATGTATATTCTGAGGTAATTCATGATTGATGACTCATAATTCATGATTTTTGTTTTCATGATGTCCTTCTGTGTAGAGCCTCTGGTTCGTCACCCAGACTTCCGCCTGTTTGCCTGCATGAACCCAGCCACAGATGTAGGCAAGAGGAACTTGCCACTGGGCATTAGAAACAGGTGAGAGGGGCATGAACTTCAAGGGAACTGGCTTTATGCATTCACTTAAAATAACTTTTGTAAATGTCTCCTTGGTTTGTTTGCAGATTTAAACAGTAGCGTTTATACATTGTTATAGAAGCATTAAATACTTTTTTGGTTTTGTGTTCATGTATCAGGTTCACAGAGTTGTATGTGGAGGAGCTGGAGAGTGAGAGTGATTTACGAATCCTGGTCTCTGACTACCTCAAAGGCCTTAACCTGTCCAGAGGAATCATCCAGGGAATCATCAGGTTTGTGCACAGTTCTTCAGTAGGTCTCCATTACCATTCATATAACAACAACACGTCTTTCCTAGCTATGACAAAGTTTGGCAGCAATATTCACTCCGTAAATGCTAGTAAATTTCATGAATAATATCAAGAAAAACATTGAATTAAAAGTGAAAGTTAGAAGTAGAAAGACTAAATTAGTATGTTATTTTAAAGCATACTCCAATAACCTTTTGTTTTTTTATTTACAAAATGAAACTTCAATGTAGTATGAAAAAGAACTCTTTAGCTAAACTAACAACCATTATTACAAATTCACATTTCTTGGAAATATTAAGCATGTTACAGATGATGTTATATGGCTTTTTTCACTTAACAAATGCACATTGGTTAGGATAAATGCCATATACGAGTCCATCACTCGTGTTGCAACTTTTGGTTGGGAGCTGTACATCTGTGTTGATATTTTAAACAAAATCCTTTTTTTTTTTTCTCCCAGTTTTTATTTGGCTGTTCGTAAGGAGGCTAACACTCGGCTAGTTGACGGTACGGGGCACAAGCCCCACTACAGTTTGCGTACTCTGTGCCGAGCTCTGAAGTACGTGGCCTCTGACCCCTGCTACAATATTCAACGATCCCTCTATGAGGTAATATGATTGTCTTTTTCTGCCTGACTTTATTGTCCTGAGAGCCTGAAACATAGCATGTTTAAGGTTAAAATGTGTTGCATGTATCCATATTGAAGTCAAGTGACATTTATCCTTTCATGTAATGATATGAAGTTGACCATCATTGAGCATGGATATTTTACAGTGTTCCTACTGTAGAAGTAAGCAGCATGACACAACAAACTAGCTGTGTCACTCTTCCATCAATGAATGATGCTGTAAAAACTGCAGCATGCAATGTTGCTACACTTGCAATCTAGACAGCTTGATTGATTATAACGGAGCAAACAGGTTTAGTTATGTAATTACACGCCGCTCTCGCCTGAAGTAGATTGGATGTTAACGACTCATCGGCACTGCATTTTCCACAGTGCGGTATACATAATAAAAAAACTGCACACAGTATACTTTATTTTTGAGTTCACACAACAAACTGGCTTATTTATTTATCTGTCCACACTATATGGGTTTCCAGTCTCTCCTGGTCATGCATTTGGTCTCATAAGAGCATAAGTTAGTCAAGTTAGCTACGTTTTAAGCGTTCTTAAATTAGCTGGTGGGTTTATTTCTTTTATGCAAATCTTCAAGTGTCATTCAGTTCTATCACCAGTGCACATTTTGTTTCTATTATTAAAACAATTTGCTTTTTAATTATCCATGGTTGTGGTTTTAACCTTAATTTAGTTCTTTTTTTTTTTTGATAACCAGTTTTTACGCTTAAAGACTTCATGACATTTTTTTTTTTTTTTCCCTCTTCACTAGTTGTGGCTCAGCATTGACCAATTTTATTTAGAGTTAATGTAATGAGTTTCAAACCTATCATCATATGGTAAACGGTTCTACATTTGTCTGTTTGGGGCATAAGCAGTAGTTATTTAAATAGAAATTAGTTTCTAGTAATTTTTCAAGTTTTCTATAGTTCATCAGGTGCCATGGACAAATTCCCAGTATTTATTTATATAATTAGTGTGTGCTGTGTAAAAAAATTTAAAACCAACAGTAAAGTATTTTCATGGAGATGTTTAATATCTTCTGCAGGGTTTCTGCCTGAGTTTTCTCACTCAGCTGGATCGCAGCTCTCACCCTGTTGTGCAGAAACTGGTGTGTCAGTACATACTTGGAGGAAATGTGAAATGTCTGAAACAGGTAATCAGTTCAGAGCTTCAATGAGACATTTTGATCCATCCTAATATTTGTTTGAATGGATAGACTGTGAAATAGTTAGAGATGTTCTTTGCCAGAAGTGTTAGAAAATGATCATCTTCTCTTTTTTCAGTCAATCCCTCAGCCAAAGGACCGTGTGTGTGTACAGATAGAGGAGTACTGGCTGAGTCGTGGTGACATGGAGGCTACTGTGGACCCCTCTTACATCCTCACCCCCTCCGTCAAGCTCAACCTAAAAGATCTGGCACGGGTGGTGGCCGCCGGGTAGGAAACCCCATCCCTAATATGTCCCCTGTGACGTTCCGTAGATCAATCCCGCTGTCAATACATATTATGTATGCAGCGTTTCTCTGTTCATTTGTGGGATGGTGCATAACTATCGTAAGAGACTTGATTGGCTTTTGTTTTTTTTTGGGTAGTAATGGTGAGCCATGATTTGTTTGTCTGTTTTGGTGCCATTGGTTGGAGACGGTTGACTTTGGGCTCATTCTTCGTATGTGAATTACTCAGTTATCTGTGTTTTAATATTGACGATTTGACACATTCCAGGATCGTTAGGTTCTACGAAGATTATTCCGGAGTTGTTGTCATAGCATCAGGTCCATAAGCTCAAACCTGCTCGAGAGCAGGCTTATTTCATGTAAACAGGAATAGATTGTTTTTTTTTATTATTGGAATAGTAAATCAACATACAGTAATGCATGAAAGTTACATTTTCCTTTACCATAAGGTGGAGGTAATACTTAAAGTACTTTCTACTTTCTTACAAGAGTACCTTATTGAATCATGAGCAATTAATTTAATAATAATAATTAAAAAAATTATTAGAATATATTATTATAATGTTGTGTAGTCCATCATAATATAGACACAGTTTTACTCATTGAAAGATTTATTCGCAAGAGAATAATTAACAAATAATTTTATTTTCATATTCATTACATACTGATACTAGGAATCATTTTAATTGCCTTTACAAGTCTTTCCTCTGTTCTTGTGTGTTATTTCTGTGATTAGCATCCATCCAGTGCTCATTCAGGGGGAAACGTCTGTAGGAAAGACGAGTCTGATAAAATGGCTTTCAGCTTCCACCGGAAACCAGTGTGTGCGAATCAATAACCATGAGCACACAGATATCCAGGAGTACATCGGCTGCTACTCCTCCGATGAGCATGGCAAACTTGTCTTCACAGAAGGTAAAGATCTTTTAGTGCACGTTAGGATGTAGTTTATGTAGAGTGTATGTATGTATGATATGAATCTGTTATGATGCTTAGATTGCAAAGCCATTAAATCATCGTTATTTATATAATACGTATGTAAATGCATGAATATGGTGCTAAATGGATGTTATTAAGCCAGGGTTTAAAATGAAACGCTCTGGGTTCCTGCTCAATCCTTAGCCCGAAGTGATTGAAGACCTCTGACTTATGTCAGTGATATTAATGAATTCTAAGCATTTACTGCCATATCAGATGGTAATCTTAAATTGTTGTCTCTTTATGTGTAGTTCAATGTTCGATTGACCCTCTGTTTATGTTTATATCAAGTTTTAATGGAAACAACATGCATGTTTTTTCCCCTGAAGGCGTGCTGATCGATGCCATGCGAAAAGGTTATTGGATCATTCTAGATGAATTGAACCTTGCCCCCACTGATGTCCTCGAGGCTCTGAATAGATTGCTGGATGACAACCGGGAGCTCTTCATCGCTGAGACACAGGAAGTGGTCAAAGCCCACCCGAGATTCATGCTCTTTGCCACCCAGAATCCCCCTGGGCTCTACGGGGGCAGAAAGGTTTCTTTAATACGTTTTAAAAACTGCCACCTGTGTGTCAAGCAAGCTTACCTTCTTGGCCTCTTGTAAACTGTAATCAACAATAGTGCCATGCGGGAACTCATTTTTAGATAGGTGGGACTGGGAGGTGGTGATGTTTTGGTTCTGTCCCTACTCCAGGAAGGGCTCATGAAGGGCTCCTTTCGTTTTGTGTAGGTTCTGTCCCGAGCATTCAGGAACCGTTTTGTGGAGCTACATTTTGATGAGCTGCCCAGTTCGGAGCTGGAGATCATTCTCCATAAGCGCTGCAGTCTTCCCCCTTCCTACTGCTCCAAGCTCATCAAAGTCATGCAGAACTTGCAGGTGTGCATCTCATTTTGTTGAATCAGCGTATAAGATTCATTTTTGAAAAATTCATGATTATATATTTTGATATGGTGGTATTTGTGTCAGTCTTTACGTAGAGGATCCAGTGTGTTTGCTGGGAAACATGGGTACATTACCTTAAGAGACCTGTTCCGCTGGGCTGAACGCTATAGGTTGGAGGAGCGGAATGATTCCTCGTGTGATTGGCTACAGCATTTGGCTGATGACGGTAACATCCAGGGACACACATTTGACCTCTTTGGAGTAAAAAATATAATATGCAGAGTATTATTCTGAAGTTTATTGTTTGTAAGATTTTTTTCCAAATGTTTTTTATGTCTCCTAAGTTCACCAAGGCTGCATTTATTTGATGAAAAATACAGTTAAAAAAGTAATATTGTGAAATAATATTACAATTTAAAATGACTTTTCTATTTAATATATATATATATATATATATATATATATATATATATAATTTATTTATTTATTAATAATAAGCTGAACTTTCTGCTCAATAAACAGTTATTCTTCTTATTATTACTATAATAATTATTATTATTATTATTATCAATGTTAAAAACAGCTGTGTCCTCCTTAATATTTGTGTAAAATCATACTTTTTCAGTACAAACTTTTAAATAGTAATTTATAGAAAGATTAATTAATTTCAAAAATGCTATAAAGTGCCCTCTAAAAATAATTTATTGCAAACAGGAGATAAAGATTACAAACTTTTTGTCTCTTTGCCTTCGTCAGTGTTCTTAATTTATACTTAATTTCAAAACTCTTTCAGGCTACATGCTGTTGGCTGGCCGTGTCAGGAAGCCAGAGGAAGCACTGACCATCCAGACCATTTTGGAGAAGCACTTTAAAAGGACAGTGAACCCAGATGCTCTTTTCTCTGAGGCTCAGGTCACCTCTCAGTTCAGTGAGTTTATAAGCACAAACACAGTTTGGCCACAGAAGCACACCACATTCTGACATCAGGTCGATGACTTTCAATTAGGAACGTTGTTCTTACTGGTTATTCCATTGCATTATCACATAAACAGATACCAGTAGTACTGCAGTTTAATAACAGTCCCTTATTAAGGCATCTTAGCAATTCTCAGCATGCTCTTCAGTTATTGAGTGTGAGTTTTATTGATTGTGTCTTGTTCTTTTCCATCTGCGCAGATGAGTTAAGATGAAATGGATTTTTTAGGAGACTTTCCTAAAGATCTGTTTGATTAGCTCACTGTATAACTAATGGGCAGATTGATTGTTTTGCCTGGCACAGTTTGGTATATTGATGGTTGTTGATGGCTTGGCACTTGGCAGGCCCGTTTGTTGACAGCATTGCGGGTGTCCCTGAAGAGTTCGGTCATGTGGTGTGGACCCAAGGCATGAGGAGACTGGCTGTACTAGTTGGAAGAGCGCTTCGTTTTGGCGAGTCTGTCCTACTTGTTGGGGACACAGGGTAAGCTGTGATACAATCCTCAGTTGAACCTAAATTATAGGCTTACAAAATCTGGCCTAATACTAATTTGTAGTAGTTGATTGGAAATGAAGATGAAAAAGCTTCTTTATTAGAGTTTTTATCACATCACAAATCACATTTTAATCATGTTAGTTGTAAAGATTTAGTGAAACCAAAATAAGTTTTGTAGCTTGTAGTCCATGTCTGTTAATCTTTTTAAAATTAACAAAAATGTGTATAGTCTGGAAAAATAATTAAAATATGATTTAAAAAAATAATAATATCCTGCACTGATTAGCAATAACTAGGAGCCACACCCCTGTTTCTACAGAAATTAGGACTTTCTATTTAGCAGGAAGTCTGTTAGCAAAGGAAACCAAATTAGCCTTGGAAACCTTAATTTGTTTTTGGTAAATAATGAATGAGATTCAAAAAGCTCAGTTGGTTTACATGTTCCTCCCAGGTGCGGTAAGACCACCATCTGCCAGCTGTTTGCCGCACTAGCCGGTCAGAAGTTCTTCTCCCTGAACTGCCACTTGCATATGGAGACGTCTGACTTTCTGGGAGGTCTCCGACCTGTCCGTCACACGGGAACTCAACAGGTAATATTCCCATTTCTTCATGTTATTGAGTCTAAAAATTGTCAATTTTTAATATGAATTGATTTAAAATGATTCAGGCTGATGCGGAGGACGGCCGTCTGTTTGAGTGGAATGATGGACCACTGGTCCTGGCAATGAAACAGGATGGTGTGTTTCTGATGGATGAGATCTCACTTGCAGATGATTCTGTGCTGGAGAGACTCAACAGGTTTGTATTTACACTCCTCACATTGTTCTGTTCTCATTGACGGACTGTTTAAAATCTTTTCCAAATCAGTTCTGCTTAGGAAATTCAAAAACAGGACTGTAAGTCCTTGAATTGATGTTGTTCTTCAGATTTGCAACTTCTGCATCACAACAGGACAAAATAAAGCAAATAAACGAATCACCCAACTCCTGAACAGTACTTGTATTGGCACATTTGATATCTAAAGTGATTGTGACTGTCTGTGTGTCCTATGCAGCGTGTTGGAGACTGAAAAATCTTTGGTGCTGGCAGAGAAAGGCAGCGGAGATAATGATGATGTTGAGCTGATCATTGCCGGAAAGAAGTTTCGACTTGTCGCCACCATGAACCCTGGAGGTGACTTTGGAAAGAAAGAGGTCAGTACATGGAGTATTAGCTTGGCTGAAAAATATTGTGTTGAGGTTTAAAATAGCAATTGTTGGGATTCTTTAAAGATTAGTAGTAATAGTTCAATATATTGATCATGTTTGCATGGAAGAAACAAGCTAGCAGTGGTACTGATGTGTTTGCATATGTACAGCTATCTCCAGCACTCAGGAACAGGTTCACAGAGATTTGGTGCCCCCAGAGCAACAGTCGTAATGATCTAATGCAGATCATCCAACACAATCTGAGGCCCGGACTATCTCTGGATCAGCATGACCACCAAGGTGAGCTGCTCTACACAGAACTACCAATTATAAAATATTTCAATCTGATTGGTCGGTCGCAGCCAAATTATCTTTGTATAATAACCACTAAACTGGAAATTGAGTTGTTTGTTTTCCATGCCAACCAATCTCCTACACTGTTCTAGTTTCATGCCATTACCATTCCTCTCTACCCATCTCAGGTAAAGACATAGCAGATCTCATGTTGGACTTCATCGATTGGCTGACCAATCAGGAGTTTGGGCGGCGGTGTATTCTAAGTGTGCGAGACATCCTGTCATGGGTGAACTTCATGAACACAGTATGTGAGCGGGACGAGGACGGCTTCATGACCATGGGGGAGCTGGAGGAGGAGGAGCCAGAATGGGACCTGCGATTGGACACTGTAACAGCATTTATTCATGCTGCGTGCCTCGTGTACGTGGACGGAATCGGCTCAGGTGAGAGAGAGACCTCAAACTGCTTTTTTCTTTCTTTCATGCTTTGGTACCTATTTACCACCATTAGGAGTAAGAAAAGAAGTTTTAATTTCTTTAAAAAGAAGGAAATCTTACTAACCCCAAACTTTTGAGCAGTAGAGGATGAATTTCGTTGTTGCATTTACAGATATTATATCCCTTCCCATGACCTCATTTTTTTCTTCTTGGTGCCAGGAACCACAGTGTCGGCAGCAGAGAATGCCCTGGTGGCGCGGAAGGCGAGTCTGGACTACCTGAAGAAGAGACTGAGCAGAATTACAACGCTGGATGAGGAGATGCAAGATGCACTGCAAGTCTACGACACCAGCGTCACCAGAGAGCCCCAGTGGGGTGAAGACTTCTTTGGCATTGACCCCTTCTACATTGCTGCAGGTGAGGACTCTGAAATATTATATTTTGGTAAAGTTGAGTCTCTAGATGTTGTTAGCAATTGTTGTTATCAAACCATGTGTCATATATGACTCTTGGGTTTTGTTTGCTCCATTTGGTCTGATCTTCCCATAGGTACTGAGAGTGAGGGCAGGAGTCTGTCAGACTACGCTTTGAGTGCGGGCACAACGGCAGTTAATGCGCAGAGGATTCTAAGGGCACTGAAGCTTCAGAGACCCATACTGCTAGAGGGCTCACCTGGAGTGGGCAAGACCAGCTTGGTCACTGCCCTTGCCAAGGCCTCTGGGAACCATCTTGTCAGGATCAACCTGTCAGAACAAACTGTATGTCAAAGAAACATAGAGTAAAACTGTTGAAAACTATCACCAATACAATACATTTTTTGATTGAAAGGGAAAAACAAACATCAACATTAAATACACTCAAAAGTTTGAAGACAGTAAGATTTTTAATTCATACTTTTAGTCAGCAAGCATGCATTGAATTGATCAAAAGTGAAAGACGTCTAAAATGTTAAAGAAGATTTTTATTTAAAATAAATGGCTACTGAAAATTCAGCTTTCCCTTCACAGAAATAAACTACATTTTGGAATATCTTAAAATAGAAATTGCAATAATATTTCATATTGCTGTTTATATTCTATTTTTCAATAATTAAATGTTGCCTTAGCATAAGAGTTTTTCCAATCTGTGCTGTTTCCTCTCTGCACAGGACGTAACGGATCTGTTTGGGACAGATCTGCCAGTGGAAGGTGGGAAAGGAGGAGAGTTTGCATGGCGTGATGGTCCTCTACTTGCTGCACTGAAGGCTGGACATTGGATCGTCCTAGATGAGGTACGGATGAATGTCTGACTTTTGTAGCTCTATGCCAGATCCTTGTAATAAAATAATAAAATGTTTGAGTCTTGAACATTTTCAGTCAGAACTGATAACTCCGTGGGTAGTAGATAATTGACTGATGTTTTTCCTTTTATCTTTAGCTGAATCTGGCTTCTCAGTCAGTGCTGGAAGGTCTGAACGCTTGCTTTGATCATCGTGCTGAGATCTACATTCCTGAGCTGGGCATGCGCTTCCACGTTCAGCATGAGAAGACCAAGGTCTTCGGCTGCCAAAACCCTTTCACGCAGGGAGGAGGACGCAAAGGCCTTCCTAAGTCCTTCCTTAACAGATTCACTCAGGTAACTTGGATCTAATTACTTCTTTGTCATCTTTTTTTTTTCTCTTCTGTCTTTGAGATCATCTGTTTTGCAAAGATTTTTAATATCATCATATGTATCATAATATATGGTAAAGGTCTTAATGAGTCATTCAATAAGAGACCAAAAGATAGTAAAGATCTGTATTTTCCTCATTCAGGTTTATGTGGATTCGCTAACCAATGAAGACATGCAGTTCATTAGTGACTCCATCTTTCCTAACATTGACAATGCGATCATCTCAAAAATGGTGCAGTTTAGCAACCGGGTAAGTGAACATCACATCCCTTAACCACTGGTGTTCTTTTACTATTTTAATTGAATTTGACATTTTTAGATATTCCTGTCATCTGTCATCTCAAAAGTGGTTTGATTTTCTTGTTCTCTAAGCTTGTCCAAGAAGTGACAATTGAGAGGAAGTGGGGCCAGAGAGGAGGACCATGGGAGTTTAATCTCCGTGATCTGTTCCGTTGGTGTCAGCTGATGCAGACAGACCAATCACCAGGCTTCTTCAACCCTGGGCAGCATGTTGGACTTGTGTATGCAGACCGCATGAGGACAGAGGCAGACAAGGCTCAGGTAGCCACACTAATTCAAATAGCATTTGTCACTCAAAAGATGACATGAAGATGTGGCCGTTTATCAATTATACATGTTCTGTTCTCAGGTGTTAGCAGTGTTTAGGAAGGTTTTTGGAGAAGACTTTGAGCCTTACATGGGCTCTAGGCAGTTTCATATCACCCCTTTGAACCTGCAGGTTGGTCAGAAATATAATATTTTTAAAAGTCTTTTTTTTTTTTTACCCCTTAATTGTGGATGTTACAATATAAAATAAATCTTAAGAAACATTAAATGTGATATAATAAATGTGAATGTGCCTATAATATAATATAATAGAATGTATTTATGTGGTTTAGTCTTTATTTATTTATTTAAATCCTCGATCTGTCATCGATAATGTGGAATCACATTATCATAATATAAATCTTAAGAAACATTTGAAGTGGTAATGCAATATAATATAGTGTATTTATATAGTGTATTTACACTATATAATTATAGTGTATTTACATTTATTTGTATAGCACATTTCATACACAATAATACATTTATGTTTAATGCTCTACATTAAAATAAAAAAAAAAGTCATAAAAATTACAGATAATTTTTATTGATTTTTAATCTTCATTTCTTTAACATATAATCTATCATATGAAATTATATTATAAGTCTTAAGAAGCTGGGTGTGAAAATATCTCTTTCTCTGTCACACATGTAGTTGGGTTACTCAGTTCTGCAGCGCAGTGGAGGTGCACCCATTGCTCTGGATCCTCCTCTGTCAATTACCCATTATTCCTTGCGCCCTCTCGAGGCACTAATGAAGTGTGTGGAGATGGGGTGGATGGTCATACTGGCGGGTCCCACTGCGAGTGGAAAGAGCAGTCTAGTGCATCTGCTTGCACTGTTAACAGGACACAGACTGAGGGTTATGGCCATGAACAGCGCCATGGACACAACAGAGCTGCTGGGCGGCTTTGAGCAGGTCAGTTGGAAATGACAAGCTAGATTGTTGTTTCACTAGCTTGGTTTTATCGTTAACCTGGTGATCTGTTTAGGTGGACATCATACGGCCGTGGCAGCAAGTATTGGAGAGCATGGACTATGTGGTTGCTATGGTGACCAGGCGAGGCCTGATGTCATTGGATGGGGCGGTGCAGGATACTGAGTTTCTGTTAAGCACATGGAGCACTTTCCGCCGCTGGCTGCGAGAGCAGGGGCTGGATACCACAGAGGGCATGCTCACCTTTGAGGCTTTAAACAAACTGGAGGTCATTATTGTTCTGCTGCACAAACTCAACACTAAACTCAAGGTCTTAACAGGTAAGGGCACTACACTACTGAGTACTTGTTCTGTATATGCCTTGAAAACTTAAACATTTGGTTTTCTATGTCATTCGAATGTGAATTTTGCTTGTCAACTCATCAGCCCTGTGAAATTTTTTGCTAAACATGTATCCATAAGAATGGTTTGTAAATTACTGTTATTATTTAATATTAAAAATAAATGCATATTCAATATATTAAATGTAAAATTTTAAAATAAATATATATTTAATAGTTGTGTTTAGTATTATTTGAGATTAGAAATATTACATTGTATTTTTTAAATATAAAATACATTTAAAAAAATGTAAAAAAAAATAAAATAAAAAAAAAGGAAAAATTACGCCTTATCCATTTAAAACACTTTGAGTGCCATAATCTGTGATTGTCCCCTGCAGACATGTCAAAGCTGCAGATGGACTTCACTCTACTGAAGGAGCGCTTGGCTCAGATGCAGGACGGCTGGACTCATGGTGGTTTCGAGTGGCTTGATGGGACATTAGTTCAGGCACTGCAGGCTGGAGACTGGTTGCTCATGGACAATGTCAACTTCTGCAGGTCTTTTTAAAATGATTAAAATGCTTGAACACTCTTTTTGGAGTCTCTTGGTAGATTTGACAACACATTTTTATAAAGAATGAAATGACTAATTGATAAGTCTGTGTTTTAAGGAATCAGTTGAGTAAATGATTCAATGACTGATTTTTAGCCACCTGCTGGCATAACATTTTGTCACCACTGAAAATTATAACATTGGTGATCCAATAGAAGCAGAAATTCTTATACTTGTCAAATTTAATGGCTGCTTATCAAATTAGACTTAAATAAATGGTCTTGAAATATTGATTTGAGATTTAAGTTACTTAAGAAAGAGTGCAAAGTGACACAAGACATGAAACTAGCATAACGTGAAAAATATACTTTGCTGCAGAATTCCACGATTGACTACGTTTTCTAGATAGACCAGATATATGACATTTCTTAAATGAACTATTTATGTGTATGTTTCAGCCCTTCAGTGTTGGATCGACTCAACGCCCTCCTGGAGCCTGGCGGGTCATTAACTATTAATGAACGAGGAATTATTGATGGAACCACACCTACCATTACCCCCCACCCTAACTTCAGGTACAATCAAAGCATCAACCGACACCACAGCTAAACTGTTTGCAAACTGATTTTTTCATGTGAAAGTACAGATCTCTGGGAAATATTTTGCTTAATCCTATATCACACTGTGTTCTAGGTTGTTTCTCACCATGGATCCCACGCACGGGGAAATCTCTCGAGCCATGAGGAACCGTGGTGTTGAGATCTACATCCCTGGCGAGCATGAGGGTGTGTGCTGGGACACTCTGGATCTAAAGATGGTTTTACACACCCTGGGAGTGACTGGAGACTGTGTGTGTGACCTGCTGATCTCCATTCATTCAGAAATCAAGAAGACCATATGGGGTGCGTCTATGATTAAAAAACCTTGTTCAGAGTTTTAGTGATACTCATATTTGATTGCGTTCAGTACTTCCTCTGAAGTAAATCGCTGAGACATTTCAAGTTTTGCTGATGATAATTGTGTGTATTTTTTTTTTTTTTTTTTGTAATTGGTAATTATAAGTGAAACATCATGTCATCATTGTGTATTGGACAATGACACCTTGAGACATGAAGGGGAATTGGACTTATTGAGTCATCAGTGATTCAATTGTTGTTTCACAGAGAAAATATACTTACTACTATTACATACCTCGGGTCGCTGGCGACCTTATACACTTTTTACAACGAAATAGAAAACACTTTTTTATATCTTTTTTTTTTAAGATTATAATTTATAAAGAATAGATTGAGGAAAACTTAGAAGGTTAATGTCTAACCTTAAAAATGAATGAGGCTGAGGGTAGTGAATGACGTCCTGGGATAAAGGGTAATGGCTATTCTCTCTTGAACGTCTTTTAGACTCGCCTGCGTCATCCATGTCATCTCTGCTCCATGCTGCGTCTCTGTTGTCTGGTCAGCTCCAGAGGGGTGTGGATCTCCCCAGTGCTCTTCTACAGGCCTGTGGAGAGGCTTATGCCTTCTGTCAGCGCACCACTGCTAACCAGCAGGTTCATAGACATTTTTCAATAAGCATGACAAGTTAAAATATATCATTCCGTAACCCCTCAAATTATGCCCCATCAATCCCATCTTTCACATCCTGTCTCAGGTGGCACAGGAAGTCATAGAGAGACAGTTGGCAGTGCTGGACTCTGAGGACTGGGGCAGTGGACTGCTATGTGCAGGCGTGTGGCCGGACCGCATCCCCTCAGCCCTGCTGTGCACTGAGGACTCGTGTTTTTCCAGTGTCCAGAGAGACGGACAGGTCCTCCTGTACTGCCTCAACACTCTCAGCCTTTACGGGAAAAGGTCAGAACTATGCTTTCATTTTGTTCTTTATTACCAGCCACTTCATTATTCATTTTGTTTTATTGTAGTTTTGAGCTGATTATTTCAATTACCAAAAATGTTAGGGGGGGGGAAACATTATTTTTTTAGTTGTAGTAAACAATAAACATGTATGATAACCTTTTTCGATTCAGGAATCGTCCACTAAGCCTAGTTGACCTGCAGAGGGCGATGCAGAGTGGTGCTGTACTGGATGGGCTTCAGTTTTCAGGAGGTGGAGGACTGGACGGAGGAGCAGAGAATGCATTGCGTCTCCTTTCGACAGCAGTTAAAATACTGACAGAAAGAGCTTCTCACAGTGACTGGGTTCTCAGAACCAGCTGGCTCTCTCACCTTACCAAAACTTACAAACATGCACAAGGTAGGCTGTATAGGAAAAAAAATGCTTTTAATGTGTTTTTGATATAGCTTGTGTAGCCATACTACTTGAGAACTTGTCTGTCACAGTCCTGAGATCATGCTTGTCCTTGCAGATGCAGCTCTGATGCAGTTGGATGCAGGATGCACAGCGCTGAAGGCCGTTTTCAACAGCAAGCTCATTGGGAAAGGCAAATGTCTAGCAGAACTTTTGCAGCCACACAGCACAGGTACATATACACTCTCGTATATATGCAGTGATGAAACAAATGAAAGCAGTCTTTCTTAGAAAATGCCCACGGTTTAATAATCAGTGATCTCTGAGTCCTTTTAAACAACTTTCTGCTGATCATCTAACTAAAAGCCTTTTGGGTAGGCAAGGCACGTTAATTTATATAGCACATTTCATACACAATGGTAATTTCAAAGTGCTTTACGTAGAATAAATTAAAATAATCAAAACAAATATTTGTATTCCAAAAAAAAATCTGTACTATTCTGTTAGACTTGTGAAATTACTTGAAATTATTCTTGTTTAGATGACTACAGGATTTTGGTTGACATGCGCTGGAACAAGCAGTACTTGGACATCTTGGCCAACACCTGCAACTTTGAGGATGAGGAGAGATACATGGAATTCATGGAAGCGCTAAACGCTGTTGCCAACAGGTAAGTCCTTATTCTGTTTTACTGGAATGTTTTTGTTGTAAATATTACATGTTTTATGTTTTGTTTTGAAAGGATCATACTGCTGATGGACCGAGAGGAGAGAGCAGCTGTTAACAGCAGTGCTGGAAACAGCTCACCTCATAACAGTGCCCTGAGACTTGCCACTGCCTTCTCTAAAGGTATTCGCACACTTCCACAGCCATGTTAAAATACCCTGTTAATATTAGGAGACATGAACACACTAGTTTGTATGTGACTATTATATATGTTTTGGTTTTATAGGAACGGTGGACATAGGCCACCTGCCTCATCCAGTGTTGGTCCACCTGCGCTCGTTTTTCGACCTGTGGGATTCATTCGTACTGCAAGCCATACAGTCAGGCCAACCCTACATCTCTGACCACCTCATGTTTGAGGTCAGAACGGTTTCATTATAGTCTCGCTGCTGTTTTGCAGATGGTTTACAGTGATGTAATTTGTGTGTCCAGATCCTGCAGCTGCTGCAGTGGAGGGATCGTTTCTGGCTTGTGTGTAACTCGCTGTCTGCGGATACACGCGGGGTGTGTGTTCTGTCCTTGCACTGGCAGTGGGTGCACAAAAACTTGATTTTGCGACTGCCTCAGCTTTTAATGGGAGATAGTGACTATGAGTGAGTAATGACTTTATTACATGATTAAAAGCCTTCATGTAATGTTCTCTTTAGTGTTTGTTTCTATGTATATACGTGTATGTTTGTTTCAGAGGCCAACAGGAATTACACACCATCTCTACGGCCATCCAGAACACACTTTCCAGCTCTGTGGCTGTGGCCTCTGCTCTGAAGGGCATTCAGAAGACTTTAGGAAAGCCACTGCCATTCAAGGTGATATACAGAATATGAATAGATTAAACATAAAAATAAAAAATATATATATATATACAAAACAGCGATGTATAAATGTTAAAAAATGTCAATATTTTAAAACCTAATTTATTTTATGCATTTCATTACATCTTCAGTTTCATATGTTCCTTCAAAAATCATTTTAATATACTACTTTGGTGCTAAAGAAACATTTCTTTCTATCAGTGTTGAAATATTTTTGTTTAAATCTTAGTACACTTTATATATATATATATATATATATATATATATAAAAAGTTCGAAAGTACAGAAGTAGAAATTAGTGAAATGTAAATGTTTTAAAAACATTACAAATATGTCTTTACTATCACTTTTGATCAATTTAATGTGTTCTTGCTGAATAAATGGGATTAATATCTTTTGCAAAATAATAATTGTAGTTTATGTCTACTAAAAAATAAATTATATTAAAAGTATCAGAAGTATTTTATTTCAATCCTGCATTCTCAGTCATCTAAAATAATCCCGCAATTTTTTTTTCGTGTAGCTGGAGGCGGTGGCTGAGTGTGCGGGCCGTTTGCGAGTGCTCTGCGGGGCTTTGGATGTTAGGGACCTACGCCTTGACAACAGCCTTTCATCGCTATGGAAACAAGAGGTGTCTCGTCTCCGTGGTGTGGCCATGGGAATTGACTCAAAAGAGGCTCTGCTAGAAGCTTGGGGTCTAGTGCTTCAGGCCAACCTCCTACTGGAGCCTCAGAAGTCAGGTAAATGTCAAAAGTTCAAAGTTCAAAGTTCAAAGTACCTTTATTGTCCCACAAGGGGAAATTGAATTTGCAGCAAAAGCTCACATACAAACACATAACATACAACGATACACAACAGCAAAACCAACCAGCAAAGAAGCACAGAAGGATGGAATTCATATTAGCCCCAGTACATAATATATAATAATAAATAAATAAATAAATAAACAATTTACAAAACCATCAAGTGCAAAATTGCCACTCTTGCTAATTAATATAAAGTGCTAAGTGCCATTAAGATACCTCACAGCTGCCGGAATGAAGGATGTATGCAACCTCTTTGTTCTACATCTAGGGATTCGGTAACGTCGCTCAGAGGGCAAAAGTTCAAACTCAATCCTAAGGGGATGATCCTGTGAATGAGCCATTGCACCAACTTTTCTATGGACCTGTTTTTTATATAACTCCCCTGGTTGAGCCTGACCTGTCCTGGAAATCCTGCTTGCCACTTTAACCAGACTACCAAGTCTGTAAATGTCACTTGGGTTACCTTACATTATTTACAGTAATTCTTAAAAATTTTGGGAATGAAGTGGCAGTGCTAAACCATACAACCATGCTCAAACTAGGCGCGCTCAACTACCAAGACGTTTTTGGGTGCGAGTTATAAAACAGTGATCAAAGTAAAGATGAAAAACCGCAATCTCTAGTTAAATCTCATGAGGGTTTATTCATTCACTATGTCCACACAGACGCGTTTCGGCCTAAGCCATCATCAGTGAGTGTCACACACTCACTGATGATGGCTTAGGCCGAAACGCGTCTGTGTGGACATAGTGAATGAATAAACCCTCATGAGATTTAACTAGAGAGTGCGGTTTTTCATCTTTACTTAAACCATACAACCAGGCAAAACCTGACCCCCTTAGTTTATTAACACAATAATCTTTCTATCCAGGTGTCCTGGAGAGGCTTGTGAGCTGTGTGGATCAGCAACAGGGTCATATGGCTTCTTGTGGCCTGCTGGACTCTCTATCTGAAGATAATGAGGAGGAAGTGGGCGACTGTGCCGCACCAGACAGGGAGGTGTTACTGCAGCTTGCACGCAGGGCTCAACTGTGGCCAGCACTGGAGGAGCTGGCGGTACTTAACCAGATGAAAGTCACCACAGACCTGCTGTATCTGTCAGTCACACCAGGGTATGATGATGTTTCTCTATCAAATTATTAAAGGTAGGGTTGGCAGAGAATTTTGCTAAGCAATAGCAAGCTAGCTTTAAAAGCAAAAGATCCCACCCTCCCTTCAGAGCCTGCTACCTGTAAAAGATGGCTACTGTTTGTTTTTGCGTCTCGGTGACTGAGGTCTGTCAACAACTATGCATGGCCTCATGAACCTTGTGTACTTTTTAAAATTATATTTATAACGTTTCCATTATTGATTGCTATCACGATGTACCCTACCTTCAACAATTATAAAACAATTAGGCTCTATTAATAACATTATATTTTGTTTTAGCTTTATTTCAATGAAAGAAAGGGTTGTTTATTAGTTTTATTTAATAACAAAACTTAATTTTGAAAAGTAGGATCTAATCTTGTAGCATAAGCCGTTCTTTGTTCTGTGTTTTACTCATATTGTGTTGTATATTTTGCTTTACAGAGGCAATAAGATGGCAGAAGATGGTCTGCGCAGGTCCTTCTCTAATCATCTGCGTTTCTGTATGCAGTCGACACCCATGAACATCCGACAGCTGCAGCCTATCTGGTTCCTGCTAGGCACTGAGAGGGTCTGTCAAATCTCCTTCATAATAATGCTTCCGGTGTTATCATCACTGGCCATGTTTCATCTTGAGTCACATTTGACAAGCTTCAATTGATTTATTAAATATACCATCCAAACAATACAAATGACTTTGGTTTTTGTTTAAACTATTTTGAGTTTAACTTAATCTATGAAATGTGACGTATTCCTTTCTCCATTTACTGGGAATCACATGCTTCATAAGGGACTAAAATATTACTTTCAGTTGATCTCAGTTTTCATTCTTATTTTAATTCCCTCACCAGCCTGTGGAGGAGCTGCCGCTGGTGTGGTGTGAGCTACTATCTGAGACACTGGCAGCGTTGTGGAGTAGCAGTGTGACCTCTGACCCTGACCGTTGGCTGAAGTGGAATCCACTGAACACTGAGGAGAACATCAAGTCCAGATCACTGTTGGGACCATCTGATACGGTGTGTGTTTGAGGAGAAAAAGCTGAAACCTGTGTGCTTTTTTAAATTTGAATTTAACATGAATAAATAACCTTGACATGATGTTTGTCAATGTGAAGGGTCCTGGCATCTTGAGTCGTGCGGTGTGGTCCCGCTGCATGCTGGGAGTTCTGAGCAATACTGATGTTAGCGGCCGATGGGATCCATCAGGGTCACACTTCCTGTCATCATCACGGGTGACCCTGGGCGAGTGGAGAGAGAGAACTGGACAGCTACAAGATCTGAATGCTGTGATCTGGGATAATATGGCTATGGCTGAGCTTGCTGACTTTAGGTAGTGACCACATATCATACCTAAACAAAGATACACATGTTAGATTTTGAAAATGTTTGTACAGTATGGGATTGTAATATTATAATATATATTTAAATATATTGTATTTTATGTTTTTTTATTTGAATTAGTTGTGTGTGTTTACATAATGTGTGATTGTGTATATATATATGTATGCTTTTGTTGGAATAATCGATTTGACAGCGCTAATTTGTATTGTCATTTATATTGTTCAATGATTCATTTTTTTTTCTCTCATTCTCTGTAGATTAACTGACTGTAGGTTGCAAGGTCTTGTGTTGCGTAGACAGCTGCAGTCTCTCTGTGAGCTGTTGTCTCCAGGTTTACAGGAGAGCTATGCAGAATCCTGTGACAGTCTAACTGAAGGCCCAAACCCCATTGGTGGTGCCCAGGAAATTCAGATCGCCCTCAGAGAAGGCCTGCCTGAAAACCTGCTCCCAGAGGGCTTTCTGGAAACCTTAATCACATGCTTGACACAGTTCGCACACAACCGGGCACAAGATTCGGTCCAGCTTGCCCGCTCTGGAGTTTTCTGGGTGAACATGGGTCTGCTGCAAATCCAAATTTGGGCTCCACAAACAATTTTTGATCCTGCTGTAAAAAGGGGGTATAAACTCCACTATGCACAAGAGGAGGTGAGACAAGCTCGCAAGTGGCTAATTTTGTGACATTCTAGAGATCTATTGCAACCTTTCCTCTACAAATGCAAATGTTGTGTCTCTCAGCTTGCTTTGTTACAGGAAGAGTGGAGAGGGCGGAGTCTTTCCTCACAGCTTCTCACGGGGGCGGAGCTTGAGGAGAGTAGCACAACTGACAGCTTTCAGCATCCTCGCATCAGGTAGCCAAACATTCAGCTTCCATTACTTCTGGTACAGCCTATGCAATTTTTAATGAATTTATGCTAAATTTCCCCTGTTTTCACAACATTCTACATAGATTTGTATGGATGCACTAGATCTTAGAACCATGTCAGTTTTGAGATTTTCAGCCAATATCAGTCATCGGCCAATATGAGAGATTTTCAGGCAATTTTAATTCCCTTGTTTTTACAGTCTACTATGCAGATTTGTATGCATCCATCCAGGAGATATCAGCACCATATCAGTATCGACAGATATTAGAGATTTTCAGCCATTGTCAGTAAAATGGGAATTTTAATTGTGCATGCTCCTCTCCTCTATTTTTACATTTAGATAACCGATGCGGTCATGTTATACTTCAAGTGAATCTTTTAAAATATTAACAATTTAATAACACTGTTAACTGAAATCTTTATCAAATCTCAAAATGAAAAATTCATTCTCACTGTACATTTATAATGCTGTGATTATAATGCTAAATTCACTTGTTGCGTTTAAAATCGTTGCGTTTTGTTGCGTTACTATTTTCTGGTTATCAGTCATGTAAAAAAGGATTTGCTTATCTGTGTTGTCAAGAATATTAATATCTGTTTATAGAGACTTCCAATTAATGTTTAAAACTCTTTTGTTTGTTTGTGTGTCCATTTTAGATACCTGTGGATCCGTATGCAGCAGGTCAAGGAGCAGATTTGTGAACTGAGTCGTAAACAAGCCTGCCGCCCCCCTGACTCCCAATACGGTCGCCTATATCAGGAACTCCAGCACTACCTGTGTAGCATCGGCCAACCAGCTGCAGTTGGTGACCTGCTCTCCCACCTCCTGAAGGCCTTACAAGCCCCGGGGCCGAAATCCAGGCTGGGGATTCATGGTTTGTTGAAGGAGGAGGCCGTCTGGCAGGCTTCACAGCACCGTTTTTGCCAGCGGCTGGTTGAGGAGTACCCGCTCTATCCTGATGTGGTGGTGCCCCTGAGGGCAGCAATTCTGCAGGTGCAACATGGCATGCGACTCTTGGCGTCTCAGGTGTCCTCCTCAATGACTGCCCAACCAGGTCTGACGCGTCTCGTGTCCACTATGCTAGCTTTTCCAAGTCCAGCGGCATCCTCTGATCTGGCCTGTGCAGACTACCTGTGTTCAAGGGAATGCATGCGAATGCTAAAGGGACTAGGAAAGCTTTTGCCAGCGACAGAGGTCAGCCGCGTGATCCCAGATCATGCATTGTTGCTGTTGAATGCGCTGCTCTACATACAGAGTCACACGCTGAGTGCCGGACATCTCAGTGCAGAGACGCAAAAACTCTTCAGACATGTTTGCCAGGTGAGATATGAAGTACAGAATCCCAAACAATAAAACCTGTGTCAAGAACATGAAAAGAGAAAGTCTAAAAGATTTTGAATTTCATTTCAACTAATCTAAACTTGGATCTCAGATTTTTAATATGGTGTCAAACTTTTTTTTTTTATCAGTGTTATCTAAATATTTAATATACTATATACTATTAATAAGCTAATTATATACTTTATATAAAATAAAAGCTAATTTAAAAATTTTATATAATTTTTTATTATTATTTTACTATTTTTTTTTAGTTTTTTCTATATGAAGAGTTCAGATGCAAAAGCCTCTAAGTGCCATTTGAAATTTTCTTCTAGAATGATCATTTTTATTAAGCTTGTATATTTAAATTCAGTTATTTCACTTAAATTCCAATGAAGACTGCCTATTAATTGTCATTCAAGTGATATTACTGAACTTGAATATTTAAGCTTGATAAAAATGATCATTTTAGAAGAAAATTTCAAATGGCACTTAGAGGCTTTTGCATCTGAACTCTTCATATATAGCTTTATTTCAGTTTTAGTTGAATAATTACTTCAACTATTCACTTAGTTGGCAAGGTTCTCATTTTCATTTAAGTTTTTTAATTGTTGGTTTCCTTAAAGTTATGCTTTAAGTTGTTTTTTTCGTCTAAAATTATAAAAAGTACAGTAGTCAACATTAGAAGTGTATCAAAAACCTTTCATCAAAGTTATACATGAATTTTGAACAATACCTGTTCTTGTCTTAGGACAACTTTGATGAACTTTTTTTCATCCTTTTCAAATGTTGACTACTGTATTTTATTTCAGCTTTAATTCAATTAACAAAAAAATAAAAATAAAATAGTATTAGCCTACTTAATATTAGTTAGAGTGTGTGTGTGTGTATATATATATATATATAAACAATAATTAAAATTATATATAATTACTTTATATACTAATTGTTTTTTTATTGTCAATTGGGTTAAACTTTATTTTAGGTGTCCTTGGTAGTTAAATGTATAATTGCACTGTAACAAGTAATATTAATTAGCTACAATTATTTAATATAGGGTTAGGGTTTGGAATAGGTTTGGTTAGTTGCATGTATTTATGCATAATTTAAAGTTATTACTATAGTAACCACATTTAACAAGGACACTGTAAAATAAAGTGTTACCGTTATTGATTTTAAAAGCCAAGAATATTACATATTAAGGAAAATATTTACTCGCAAGTTAACAGCATTTTTTTCCTACTCACTATTACTATTAAATGTTTAAACCTGCAGAGAAACATTTTCAGTGGAATTGATTTGTTTAGTGCCTTTCACTATACATATTTCTCAAAGCAGTTTTTGTGAGAAAGCTATTTTTTGATGTTAACAAGAGTGACATAGACTGTGTTTTGTTCAGGCTATAGTGAATGAGTGGGACGAGCAGGAGAAGAGAGCTAGAGAAAAAGAGCAGATGGAAGCCAGTCTGTATCGCAGCCGCTCTCGTCTGCACGGGACAGGCCTTACAGAGGACCAGCAGGAGGAGAGGGAGTTCAGACGCTCTTTTCCTTCCTACCACAAGGTAAAGATGGACTAAACCAGTCATCTGTTTTTATTTGTCTCTAAATCTGTTCACACACATTTGCATGTTTTATTGCCCTTTCCATTGTTGTCAAATCAGTTGAGTACTTTGGCCAATAATGTGTTTTCTCCACTTTTTTCCACAGGATTTTTCTGATATCACTTCAGAACCTAGTCTCGATCAGCCAATAATCATAGAGGACGACGATGATGTAGATAAGGAGGAGTCTAGTGAGATAAGCAGCTTCCTGTTGGTCAGCAACATGAGCACAGTGGTTCAGGTCCATCAGAGACTCTGCTTGTCTTACGCTCAGTCACTTTGGTACCAGCCCATCTCCCCAACCAATCACACCAAACACCACATTAGTGCCCTGGTTTCATCCTATCAAATCACAGCTCCACTGATAGCCCGCTTCTACCATCTAATGGGTATGAAGGCATAATTTATTCAGATCAGAACTCCACAGTCTCTACGTATCTCTTCATCTAAACTTTCCCTGTTTCTCCCCTTCTCTTTCAGACTGTGAAGTGGATCCTAAGTTGATGGGCTCTCAGCTTCTCCTCAGCACTCTGCTCCAAAACACGGTTAGCGGTTCAGGGGGTCCAGCTGGACTGATTCTTCAGAACGATGGGCCGTATGACTTCTACATAGAGCCTAACATGAGTCAGGCCCGGATCTGTCTGCCAGCGCTAGAACAGCTGAGTAAGGCCGTGAAACAGCGCCTCAACGATTGGCCCGAACACCCTGCTCTTGTTCAGGTGGGAGTAGCCGTTACTATTACTGTCATATCTATGATTTAATTGAGGAGTTTTGAAATTTTAATGTTGTTGAAAGAAGTTTCTTATGCACACCAAGGCTATTTTTATTTAATCCAAAATACAGTAAAAACTTATGTTGTGAAATTATTAGGGCTGTCAAAACGATTAATCGCGATTAATCGCATCCAAAATAAAAGTTTGTGTTTACATAATATATGTGGGGGCAATATAAATATTTTATATATAAATAATATTTTTTTTCTTAAATATACATGCATGTGTGTTTTTATATATATACAAAATAATTATACACAGTGCACCAACATATATTATGTAAACACAAACTTTTATTTTGGATGTGATTAATCGCGATTACTCGTTTTGACAGCCCTAGAAATTATTCTAAAATGTAATTTATTCCTGTGATGGCAAAGCTAAATTTCCAGTAGCAAATACTTACTCTAGCCTTCAGTGTCACATGATCCTTCAAAAATCATTCTAATATGCTGATTTGCTGCTCAAGAAACATTTTTTATTATTATTAGTGTTGCAAACAGTTGTATTGCTTAATATTTTTGTGGAAACAGTGATATATTTTTTGAACCCTCTTTGATGAATAGAAAGTACATCATTTGTTTTAAATGTTTAAATTTGAATTGTTTTAAAGATCTTTTGTAATATTATAAATGTCTTTCTGTCACTTTTGATCAATTTAATGAATCCTTGCTGAATAAAAGTATTAATATGTTTTTAAAAAAATATTTGAGCAGAACAGATTTGCTTTGGCTTCAGTATAGTAACAATATAAAAGAGAGTTATTTAATTTTGCAAAGAATCCCTGGCTTAGTTAACATTAGAGATGTAATGTAATGTAATTGAAAGTCAGTTAGCTTGATAAAGCTTTTGACTAGTTTTCAGATGTCATCTCTTAACACCTCCCTATTGTATTATTTGTCACAGATCACCGTGGTGATAGAGAGGATATTAGCATTCAGTCTTTCCAGCCCTCTGGCAAAGTTTTTAAATGGTCTGGAGATCCTACTCAGCAAAGCACAGGTAGAGGAATCCGTTCATGCACGTATATCCTTAAACCACTACTAGTGAACCACTACCACTAATAGTGGCCATTTGTGCACAGCTTAGGCCGTGATATCAGTTTGAGAACAGTTCTTCTATCATTTGTCATCACAGGACTGGGAAAACAATGCTAGCCGGGCAGTGTCTCTAAGGAATGAGCTGGAAGCTGTCACACAACTTATTATTCAGTGGAGAAAACTTGAGCTCAAGTAAGTAGTCTAGTGACACTGCTTGTTAATGGTGGTGATTAATGCCTGTATGGTTGGATTAGACTGCGATATGACGGTCTAACTGGTTTCAACTACTGTATCTCCGCAGCTGCTGGTCGAGCAGCCTTGATAACGCTCTGAAGCGCCACGCTGAGAATTCAACCAAGCACTGGTTGTCCATCTACCAACTCATAGAGAAATACCTACAGGAGCAGAGGATGGACACCAGACATGGTGACCGACTTGCACTTTTAAATATGTAGTAGTAAAACGATTTCTCCTCCTCCTGCAGTAAATGAGTAATTCCAATATATCACATTTAATGGTTTTGCGTTGTATCACACTTTTTTGTCCAGTAGATGATGGTGTGGAAGATATATCCCTCTCGTCAGTCTCATCCACACTGCAGGCCTTCATAGAAGGCTCCACCTTAGGAGAGTTTTCTGTCCGCTTGTCCATGTTGCTTGGTTTTCACTGCCACGTCCTGCTGGCTCCTAAACAGGGAGGACATGGTAAGAGAATAGATAATATTCTCTTGTTTATTTTGTCAGCAGAGATCACTAACCCACGTGGACTAAATTCTACAAATATACAATTTCGATTTTAAGAGATCTTTAAAATGTATTTCAAAGTGATTTCATGACCTTTGAATTGCAGCATCCATGTTCAACATGGACACAACAATACAATGTTGATATAGTTTGTTTGTTTGTTTTTGCTACTTTGTGTATAAATGTTGTTTGACAAAGTGTTGACTATGCAGGCCACATTAAATGCATGACCTTGTCCTTTCATCCTCACAGACTCACTCAGCAGTTTGCTGTGGAATCTCTATAAATACTACACACAGTTCTCCGAGAGCATCCAGACCAAGATCACCCAGCTGAGGTCTCCTATAGAGAAAGAGCTCAAAGTAGGTGAAACGCAAGCAGGCAAGACTGATGTCATATATATTGTTATTTTTTCTTCCTGTCTCTTATTGATTTGATGTAATCATTATCTTGATACATATAGGACTTTGTCAAAATCTCCAAGTGGAATGATGTCAGTTTTTGGTCCATCAAGCAGTCAGTGGAGAAGACACACAGGTGAGAGAGTGATTGACTAAAAGATTTTTTAGCAAGGATGAATAGCATTTATCAAAATTGACAGTAAAGACATTTATAATGTTACTGAAGATTTCTATTTCAAATATAGTATGGTATTTTTAACATCAAAGAATCCTTGGGGGAAAAAACTCACAATTTCAATAAAAATATTAAGCCGCACAACAATGTTTTCAATATTAATAATAAGAAGCTATTAGAATGATTTCTGAATGATCACGTGACACTGTTGAAAATTCAGCTTTGCCATCGCAGGAATATATAATATAAAAATATTACCATCCCAAAATGTTTAGTGGTAGAGTGTTTTCAGCTTAATCACATCATCAACATGATATTGTCATTATTTGTCAGAATGTTTGTTACATTCCAGCACACAACAGAGAAGATGTATATTTAACAAGCAATGGGCCTCAAACTGGCTGTAAAGATTTAAAATTAATGTAATGATATTATGTCTGTGATCAGGACCCTGTTTAAGTTTGTGAAGAAGTTCGAGGCAGCACTGAAGGAGCCGTGTGCACCTTGTCTGCTGGAGAAGGGCAGTAGCGGCAGCATGGATGATGTGGATTCACAGCCTGAGGAGACTCCTCTACACAGGGTTCACCGAGCGCTGAGAGGTGCCCTGCCTGGAAAGGGCAGAGATCTGCAGGTAACATTATCTCAAGCTGAAATAGCAACTTAGTTCAAACCAAACTGTCATTTTAAAATGTAACTTTCATCTTAAATTCAATTCTTTTACTTATGAGACGAATGCTTTGCATATAATATGACATCTTGAATTTGAGAGGATTTCTTGTCTTTATCATGAAACATTTAAACATAGTTGTATTTAAACAATTTTCATGAATCAGACTGATGGCCCAGAGGAACTCTCATCTGATAAAGAGCCATCGTCTCTCCAAGCCCGTCTCCCTGTCCTTACGAGGAAGATGAAGAAGCTGTGTGTGCAACTGGTAAAGAAGATCTCTCTCCCTGAGCTCTCAGAAGACCTGGATCAGTTCACAGGTATCACTTGTTGCCCTCACCCATAGGCTCATAACTTCAGAGATTATTTTCTCTCATCTTATTCTTATTAAACTAGATTATTGATTTATGCTATTTTATATGCTAAATCAGGCTAGTCATCTTACCTAGAGCTTTCTCGACATGTTCAGGTTATTAAAGGCATATTTAATAAATGAATTGTGAAAATCCCATATGAACCTTGAAATGTAACTTTCTTTCCAATTTGTTATTGTCCAGTTGAGATAATTGCAAATGTGCAAGCACTGCAGAGCCTTTCGGTGGACCGTAGCATGGAGCAGGAGAAGCAGAAGGCCGAGGTGAAACACTTCCTGCTGCAGAAACAGAGAGCACTAGCAGATCTCTTCAAGATGCTTGCACAGATCGGTAGGTCTGAGTCGTTTCTTGTGGTATTAGAGAATGAAAAAAAAAACTCAAAATGTTGTTTAATTATAATTGAATTAATTATAAAGGTTTGAGCTTGGTTTCTCCCAAGGTTATAACATTAAGTTTGTGACAACTTTTGAACAGGAATGAATAACAAAAGTCTGTTCAGTCATTTGCGGCTTGGTCCAAAGATCATCTGAACCAATTTTCATAAGAAATGGAGAAAATTTGGAGAAGGAGTAAAAAAAAAAAAAAAAAAAAATGGAATACTTCAAAATGGCCACTACTGTAATGGGTGGCGTTTTAATGTAATATGGCAAATGTGATCAGCATGGTGAGACGAATCAGGTGTGCTAAGTTTCAGTTTTCTAGAACAAATGATTCCAAAGTTATAACCAATTTTTTTTTTCTGGTGGTGCTGCTGCTTTAGAGTTGGTCCTTGATACCCATAAAGTGGTCAGGTTACTAATTTGTACCACTTCTATAACTGCCATAGACCCCCATATGTAAGATGTAGACAGCTGATTAATTGTTTTTTTTCTCTCCAGGTCTGTCCTACCGCAAGGGTCTAAACTGGGGTCGTACTGCAGACCCAGATGAGACATTGTGTCTGCCGCCAGTGGAGATGAAGATAGCCCTGTCTTCTGTCAAGACACAGGATAACACAGAGCACACGTACGTAACCATCGTCTATAGTGTCTTCTATAGAGATGAGGGTCAGAGCCTGATTTTGATACTAATTAATGTCCACAGGTTATTTGCTGAGATGACGAATGCATGGGAAGGCTGTGAAAAGTATTTCTATCGATCCTGGGCCAGGCGCAACGCCATGTTGACAGCATTACAATGTGCCGTTAAGGTGAGGGCCTTAAATCAGTTCCGATATAATTGGATAAATTTAGCGTCTGCTTTAGATTAGATGTTGATGTTAGTTGTGCTTTGTTGGTTTCATGTAGTGCTGCAGTAAGGGATTGTTTCTTATTTCTTTCTTTGTCCTTCCAGGAGCTTGGTCTGGGAAATGTAGAACGATGTCGAGGTTTCACCTCTCACCTGTTTAAACTTTTGTTGAGGCAAAGGCAAAGACTTGCTGGACTCACAGAGAACTGGGTCCATCTGAGGTACTGTCCTTTCAAGATACATTAGATGAAAAAATTAATATTTCATTTAGCAAGAATGCATTAAATTGATTAAGTGACATTGTAAATATGACATTTACAATGTTGCAAAAAAAAATTATTTAAATTGTGTCATGTGTCATACTGATAATAATAAGATCATGTGGCACTGATGACAAGAATATTTCAGCCTTGATAAATTCAACTTTGTCATTTTAAAATTTATTGAAAGAGACAACAGTTTTTACTGTTTTATTTATTTATTTTTATGCACACAACATAAGAGACTTACAAATCTGAACTTTTGAACTGCAGTCTATACACTTGACGTGCCTCTCTTATTGTATGCCATGACACTGCATGTTTTCTGAGTGCTCTCTGTTTAAAACTACAGGAAGTTGATTGACAGTGTCCAGAGTATCCAGTCTCACACCGCTGCCTCTGGAGATGATGCCAGCGGTCTCCCTCCTCAGGAGCCTCTGCAGCACTGGATCACCCGAGCTCAGTCTTCAGCGCTGCACTGCTCGGTTGTGCTCCAGCAGCTCTCTTGGATCTTCCAGTGCTGTCCTGAAGGTTCTTCTGCAGTACCTGCTGAGACCAGGGAGGGGGAAGTTGTGCAGGGTCAAGCCACACTGAGCCACCCGTCTCCCCTGGCCCCTCACGTCCAGCCACAGGCGTGTTTGCTGCGGAGAGGAGAGCAGGCTTGGAAAGAGGTGGAGCAGAAGGTGGAGAACCTATTGAAGGAAGTCAAAGATCTGAAAGAGAAGTTGGATGGATTGGCACAGGAATCCACAGAAAGAGTTATCTATAGCTGGTGAGTCACAAAAACACTTGAATTGAACTGTGCAAACAATGATCTTGCATAAATAAAAATTAGGTGTGTGTGTTTGAATTTCAGTGTCAGTGTTTTTTTTTCAAAAATGTTTTTTTTATTGATTTTCCAATAAAACAAACAGTAACCAAATAACAAAAATTGTATCTAAATAAGTTACAGAAACATTCTAAATATATTAATCAGAGCAGCATTGATTAAAATAAAACAAAACCGAACAGTGTTGAATCTTTTTTTTTTTTTTTGAGACCTAGAAATTTTGGGCATTTCTATAGCTATTTTTCTAGCAAGATATTATCCGCCATCCCTCTTGAGTTTAATCTCTAGTTTAAATCCACCTCCCTTTAAACTTATAACGTCAGTCATGATTATACATTGATCTTCTCTCTCATCCTCACAGGGATCACTTCACACTTTGCTGTTCCTTGCTAGACCGGCTGGGCATTGTGGTTGGCCAGATGCCGGTTGTAGAACAGCTCTTTATTCCTGACAGAGTTCTGGTCCCCCATACCCAACCCGCCCTCATCTGTGGTCTCCGGGCCGTAAGGAATGAGGTGGAAACCTGCCTCACAGAGTTCACCACCTGGAGGACTAACCTGCTGTCTATCAGACAGTCACAGAAACGTAAGTGCATAAATATTTGGTGAAATCTTGAAAATTAAAATAAGTTGAAGTAAAAAAAAAAACTAAAAGTGAACTAAAAATAAATTAAAGCTAAATAGAAAAAAAAAAATCTTCTTGCTTTCATTATATTTTTTTTGTCATACAGTTTGTAGTATGTCATGTGTAGTCTATGCTGATTCACATTTATCTACCCTTTTTTCTTGTCTCCATGCAGCACGTTCCAATCCTTTTTCTGTTGAGTTCTCTGGGCAGTTGGAGAAAGCAATAAACATGATTCTGTGTGCGGTTCAGACCATTGTTAAGAGGAATGAGAGAGAAAAGCAGGAGGATCAGCAGTCAGAATGCAAGAGGGGTAGGAATTCACCCATGATTTTACATAGAGCTTTTTTTAAAGGGGATCTGTTTGTCTGTGTGCTCATTTTGTGTGTTTTTCTAGAGAGTGACTCGGAGGTGGCAGAGGAGTTCTTGAAACCAGGACACTTGAGCAAGTTACTGGAAGAAGACCTGAGTGGAGACACGTCCAGTCTCTCTTTACCGGAGGTCAATAAAGTCGTGACAGAGCTGTTAGAGAGACTTCGATCGCACAGGGATGGCTGTCAACCCCACCGACTACGGGTCAGTTGACATCACATCACAGTATTGTTTGCAAACAGTTCATTGAAAAAAAAGTTGAAATGTGGCATGTCACATTGAAATGTGTATATTTAATGTTTTATATGAAGGAACTGAAAGAGGCATGTAGGAGTGTGGTGCGTTTGGAGCCCATGCTGTGTCTGTATTCTGAGTTGGTGAGGTATTATCTGGCTGTACTAATGGGAGCTCACCGTACCACCGGGAAGCTGCTGTCCGTTCTCGCCAACGTCTTCACTGAACTCGCACAGAAGGTATATTGTCTTCTACTTCCCTTTACTGGTCACTGGAGGATTCTGAAACAAAGTAGTGACTGCTTGCTACATTGTCATACGACTTTAAAGATACTTCCCCCATGCTAGAGATCACTGTCTGTATTTTTTTGATTGGCTTGGAATATTTCACTGTAGATTTAGTCTTGAAATGTGGAGATAAATATTATATTGAAATTTTTGATTTTCTGTCCTTTTGTCTGTCTCTTTTTCTCCCTCTCTCTTCTATCACGCTGCAGGGTTTCTGTCTGCCCCAGGAGCTGATGGGAGGAGATGGTGAGGGAGCGACAGAGTTCCATGACTATGAGGGTGGAGGAATAGGAGAGGGTGAAGGAGTAAAAGACGTCAGTGACAAAATCGAGAATGAGGATCAGGTACATTATTATGACTGAAGCACTGTTCAGAAAGCATTTGTACTAGGGCTGTGCATCGTCAAAAATCTGTTGATACGATACATATCACGATACAGGGGTCATGATACGATATATAGCAATATTGTAAAAAAAGATATTTTGTAAGGGATATTTTGTTTTTTCTTGTTTTTTTTTTTTTTTTTTTAATGTGGATCTAATTTTATAAAAACTATCATAACACCACCATATGGATACAAACAATCTCCTTAGTCATTTACTTTTAGTGGAAGTCAAAATGACTCCACCCTTCATCTCTGCTGGGTTTGCTAACGTCAGGGCTTCCACAGTTTATGTTCTGAGACAAGATAACACTGCCATCTAGTGGTCGAGCTTTAAATTGAACACAAACCCACTGCCATTAATCTTGATATAAACAAATAAATATTGATGGTGTTTTTGAGAATTGATAAAATATCGGCAAACATAATATTGAGATATTCCTCTGTATCTATATTCTTATGGCCCCATTTTGTCCTCATAAACATCTGAACTGGAATTGAACTAGAAAACAGAATTGATATTGATTGAACTTTTTACAACGGAATTCTAAAGTACAGTCAAACTTAACATTTGACTCTTTTGTTCAGGTCGAAGACACCTTCCAGGAGGGTCAGGACAAGAAGGAGGAGGAGCAAGACAAACGGAACATTAAAGAGGAGGACAATGCCATTGAGATGTCTGAAGATTTTGATGGAAAGATACATGATGGCTCAGACCATGAGCCAGGTGACTGAGCTGATAATAGTTTTAGTAGATGGAAATTGTACAATATATAACTTGAATTTCACAAACAAACATTAGAGGAAACATTATAGCTATAATCTCTCATCTCCGGTTTAGGGGAGGAGGATGAAGAAGACTCTGATAAGGAAGAAGATGAGGAGCTGGATAAGAAGATGGGGGATCTGGGAGATGGTCAGACAGATACTCTAGATGAGAGGATGTGGGGAGATGACGAAGATGATGATGATGATGTTGATGGTGATAAAGAGGAAGAGTCCGGTCCAGGAATGGATCAGGGAGAGTCAGAGCTGGTTGCAAAGGATGACAACATGGATGCTGGAGAGTCAAAAAAAGATAAGAACCAGGACAAAGATCTCCCAAAAGATGAGGAAGAAAAGGAGAAAATCCATGAACAGGTGGACGAGGTCAGTCCTTCACCATTTCAATCTGTGTCCTAGTAGAATAAAGCATAAAAAATCTATGTTATTTATGCATAAATGTTTAACAACTTGTTTTATTGTGTGTGTGTGTGTGTCTGTAGCGTGAGTTCGATGAGAATGAAGTAGACCCGTACCACGGAAAGCAGGAAAAGGCAGCTGAACCAGAAGCAATGGACCTGCCAGATGAGCTTAACCTTGATGAAGATGGCAAGGACGAAGAAGGGGGAGAAGGGGATGGTATGTTCAAAATTTAGACATTCAGAGTTTTTTTTTTTTTTCTTTATCCCTAACAGAAGGTACGCTACTGTTCAAAAGTGTGGGGTTGGTAGGATTTTTGTATAGGCAATAACTTTTCTATTTTAATATATTTCTTTAAAAGTTTAAAATACCAATCTTTTGAAACATTATAAACATTTTAATTGTCAATTTAATTATAGGTGTATTAATATTTTATAGGAATATTAATAAATAGGTGTTAAACTATTTAAAGAGAACATACCCTAAACTTTTGAATTTTGAATGAGTGTGCATGTATTAAAAAGTAGATTTTTTTTTTTTTTTTTCATTTTACTCACTTTCACTCACTTTTTCATTTTACTCTTGTTTCAGAGGAGAATCCGTTTGATATAGATGACAAACTCATGGAGGTGGATGAAAACACTGGAGAAGAGAAAGATAGATCGGAGGAAGGTGGCGATGAGATGACCGATGAGCAGCAGGAAGGAGAGATGGAGGAACAAGGAGAAGACGACAAATCAGAAGAGAAGGAAGGAGCAGAAATATCAGAGGATCAGGAGCCTGAAACGGATGAAAGAGGAGAGAATGAGGGAGAGGAGGACAAGGAGGAGAAGGATCAAGGTCAGGAAGAAGTACGAGAGGAAGAAAAGTCCATCCCGGCTGATCAAGGCCAGAATCCAAAGGTTTGTTGTTCAAAAGTGATTACAAGGAAATGTGTAGAGGGAAATATTTTCCTAATAATTTTAATCCGACATTTCACAGGAGGAAGACGATGGGGGTGAGAAGGATGATGATGATGCACAGTTGGAATCTTCAGAGAGGAAGGAACATGCATCAGACGGACAGACAGGAGAGGAGAACGTTCAGAGTGACACCGCAGTAGAGCTGGCTGGAGCCGCGTCAGAGAGAGACCAGGCAAAAGAGGTACACAAAAAGAGACTGGCTTAATTTTTGCAAATTCCAAGGTCATGGAGGGACAAAATATATGGTTCTAGAAAACCTGAAAGTATCAGGGACTCAAAATTGACCATTCTTTTTTTATATAGAATTTTGCAGTGTTTATTACAAATGATTTATTTGTGGATTTTTTTATTTATTTATTTATTTTGTTATTCATGTACCCTTTTTAATCTTTAATCAAAAACATAAAACCCCTCCTGATGACATGAGAACAAAGCATGGGGACAGGACAATATTCCCTTCCGTCCTATCAATCGTGAGTTTTCAGTAATCTGCGAACATCAATATCAATTCCTGATAAACAAAATCAAGTCCCGCCCTTTAGTTTCAATTTAAATATATACATCAACATAAGGAATAGACAATTTCCATTTCATGCTGAAATTTAAAATAAATTTTCAGGCCTGGAAAAGACAGGTATTTCATATAATCTTTAAATGAAATTTCTATAGTCAGTATACATTTTTAGTCAATGTAAATTTTCATGTTATTCTCATTTAAGTAAATCAATTATGTAACTGTACCCATGTCCACAGGAGGACGGCAGCGGGGCAGCGGATGCCAGTCAGTCTGAAGGGCATGACTCCAAGCTGATGGCCAGGATGAGTTCACACAAACAGAGGCAAAAAAACACACAGGTCAGTGTGTAAAATAACTTGTGTGTCTCACACGATGATTATTTGCTAATTTATTTTTGGATTTTTGTCTGGTTTCTCAAAATAAAAAGCATGTTGCATGTGTAAAACAGAAAAGCTGATGACCACTCTTATTTTTCTACCAGAGCTTCAAACGCAAACCTGGACAGGCAGATAATGAGCGCTCAATGGGCGATAATAATGAGCGTGTGAATAAGCGCTTGCGTACGGTTGACAACAGAGAGGAGAAAACACAGGATCAGACTCAGACTGACGCGCAGAAGGAGTCTGACATGTATGAGCACATAAAACAAGGAGAGGAGAGATACGACGCTCAGACATATGGTGAGGACCTATGTACAATTATGTATATTCTGACTTTCATATTCTGTATGTTTTTCTGTGTGCCTACTGTATGTTAGGCAGGTTCCTATTCATGTAAACAGTACTAAGAAGAGATACCACCTGAGTCACGTTCCCTGTTGACATCTGTTCTTCATAGACGCTGCCAGTGCTGAGCAGCAAAAGCCAACTGGTGTGAAACAGGAAGAGGACGAAGAGGAAGATGACATTGCAATGGATGTGGAGGAGGAGAGGGACTTGCAGGCAGTTGAAGCCCAGGAGCTTAAACCAGAGAAACTAAATGATAATAAAGCCTCTCAGAAAGGTACAATACACTCATCCACCAAGTGCTTGTACACACATGCATAAACTGTGTGTCCAAGTTGAACATTTTGTCTGTTCTCTCTCAGGTCTGGAGTGTGGGGATTTGGAGACACAGAAACAGGTGGATGAGGAAGACAAGGAGAAGACAGAGACAGAGAGGAGCAGTAATGAAGAAGAGATGAAAGAGAGGAGTGATGAGTCCACCATCCACACAGTACCTGAACTACTGATGGACATGCAAAAGGTATGTTGTTTCATGCTTTGTGAAAAAAAAAATGCTCACTTCCCCTAAACTTTTGAATGGTAATGTATTTTTGAAGAAGTTAATACATTTATTCAGCAAGGACACGTTCAATTGATCAAAAGTGACATTAAAAGACATATCAGGAATACATTTTCAAATATATTTAAAAAGTAAATAGTTATTTATGATTAAGTAATAGTATATTTTAAATTGTAATATTTTTTTAAATAAATAAATGCATCCTTAGTGGTCATTAAAGTCTTCTTTTAAAAACATTTCAAATAATCTTATCGACCCCAAACCGCTTTCCGGGACCACTAATGAAATTGCTCTTATTTTCATTCTGCATATCAATTGTACTGCAATTTTGTGTGTTATACCTATAAGGCACCACTGAAGAACCCAGAAGAGCTGAGAAAAGAGATGGAGCTGCAGTTGGAAGCCTGGCAGAGACAGACTTTAGGATCCCAACAAGAGGTGACATCATAACACCAGTCACATGACAACTGAGCTTCTTCTCCTCATCTCCCATATCAAAATTTTAATGTTTAAATATTTTTTTTTCATGCCATTTTTTTTTGTTGTTGCTCAGGAGAGTGCGGCAGCAGTGTTGTGGCATCAGTACCAGACCCTGACGTCTCCTCTGTCCCAGGAGCTCTGTGAGCAGCTCCGCCTCGTCCTGGAGCCCACGCAGGCTGCCAAACTCAGGTCGGTCCCTCCGCTTCACTGGTCAGGTTTATCAGTTTGTAATAACTCTCCTCAAGTTTTTTGCCATTAACACTGATTAATGATCTCAAACAGGGGAGACTTCCGCACAGGAAAACGCCTGAACATGCGCAAGGTCATTCCTTACATCGCCAGTCAGTTCCGTAAGGATAAGATCTGGCTGAGGAGAACAAAACCCAGCAAGAGGAACTACCAGATCTGCCTGGCTGTGGACGACTCCTCCAGTATGGTGGACAACCACTCCAAACAGGTACAGTGTCCTAATATTGCTTTAGATATTAAATATCACCTGCTGAATACATGTGAAGTAGGGCTGTCACAATATCCGAGTTTCATAACATGATTATTATTTATTTTATTACTCATTTCTTTACTATTAACAATATTATTACAAAAGAAAGGGAAAACGCTTCATCTTTAGCTTTGTTTATTTTATGTTTTTGTTTTTTTTTGACCAATGAATTTCACTCAAAATATAAGTTTAGGAAGGTGTTTGCATACTGCCAGCTACTATGTTAGAGTTTCAACCAGATAGTTACTGCTGTTGGATTCTTCTCAATATTATAATTTTTTGGTTGTATTAACCTGATATCAATGTCATTTTTTTCACAGTTGTCTTCATGTATTGTCTGTATATTTAAACACCCCTAATGTGAATCATTCAAAAAGGAAGGATGTTACCTTTTAATAACCTGTTTGATAACGTGTCTGTCTCTGTAGCTGGCGTTTGAGTCGGTCTCTGTCATTGTGAACGCTCTCACACTTCTGGAAGTGGGTCAGGTGGCTGTGTGCAGGTGGGTTCTGATTATTTTTCCACAGAGCACAGAAATATTGGTGCAAAGATTTTCTCAAGATTAATTTCCTGGTTGATTAACTCATTCATGCATGTATTCACTCCCTCAATTATCCATCTTTTAATTCTCTTGCTTTAGTTTTGGAGAGAGTGTCCAGCTGCTCCATCCTTTCCACCAGCAGTTTAATGACCAAACAGGAGCAAAAATACTGCGGCTCTGTCAGTTCCAGCAGAAAAAGACCAGAATAGCTCAAGTAAATAACTTGTCTTTAGTTCTTATGTTTTACATGTATTTATATTAATTTGTTATATTTTTAAACTGACTTGTCAGGTTTAATCCCACACCAACATAAAAGTAATTAGGAAAAATGTTATCTTTCAGTTTTTAGAGACTTCAACAAATATGTTCATGGCAGCCAAACAGCAGATACCTGGCTCAACAAACATTGGTAAAGTAGTTTACATCAGATTGCTGTAAAGAAGCCCTTAGTTCTAGGTTTTATTTATGCGCTTACATCAATTTCTGATCTAATACATTCTTCTATTGTTGTTTTTTGCCCCTTTCGATTAACAGAAACGTCTCAGTTACTGCTCGTAGTGTCTGACGGCCGGGGTTTGTTCTTGGAGGGGAAAGAGAGAGTCGCAGCTGCAGTTCAGGCCGCTCGCAGCGCAAACATCTTTGTCATATTTGTAGTGCTGGATAATCCAAACTCTAGGGTGAGGGATCTAAAGGATCTATGTTCACATTGCAGTTTAGCTGAAGTAAAAAAATAAATAATAATAATTTGGCTATTTATGTTTTTACTTCATCTAAATGTATGTAATTAGGAAAAATGAAAAGCACTTTGAAGATATGATCCCCATATTTATTTTAAAAAGTGTTTTTGTTTGTTTGTTAATTATTAAAATTATTGTTAGTATAATTAAAATAATAAAATAAATATACATCCTACATTTTATTGCATATTAATTAATCCTCGATTCTCTCCATGCTAGGACTCCATATTGGATATTAAAGTGCCCATATTTAAAGGGCCGGGTGAACTGCCAGAGATTCGGTCCTACATGGAGGAATTCCCTTTCCCCTTCTACATTATTTTGCGAAATGTGAACGCCCTCCCAGAGACCCTGAGTGATGCTTTGAGGCAGTGGTTCGAGCTCGTCACCGCCACGGACTTATAATGGACCACATGGAAGCAATTTTGCAGGGGCCAGAAGACACAACTGTAAGACTTAAGTTGCTGCTAGTCCTTCAATCATCAATACACATACACAAAAAGACATTAGACAGGCTGCTGTACATGTGCCTTTTTCTTAATTTTGTTATTTTATTGAATTTGTAGTTTGATTGAAGTGGTTTCTCCTTTTCATCGCCGCAATCAATTGGAATAGTTTTCTCTTGTTGTTACCATCAATCAACTTTGCACATCTTTTTATTGTTTATTGAATTTTTTTATTCGTTTTTGTTTTTTAACTGCAAGGAAATGTGATGGCTGTGTATGGAAGAACTTCAGTTTGACTGACTGAATATTGACTGAGATACCTCCAATCCTTGCAGTATTCCCCACCCCTGTTCTTGTCCTGTTTGCATCCAGTTTGTAAATGTGAATGAACAAAATTAGTGTGAACGGCACTGCCAATGTTTGATAATATCATATGCAAATATCGAAAGTACATCTGCATGTCAGTATTCACCCTTCAGACCCGTTTATGGTTATTCAGAAAAAAATGTGCCTTTACAAAAACCCACATTCCCATCTAGACGGTTCTCAATGGAAACTGATGAACTCATCAGCACTGTACATCTGAAAGGATTCTGACTACTGAATCACTGGTTATTTCTTCTTTACAACCAGGAGCACAATTTCTGCCAGTGAAGAAAACTTTTTGAAGAATCTTCTAAATTATCTGTGATTTCAACCAACACTGTTCTATATCCTACAGACCTTAGATATTTAATCTCATAGCTGCATCTCTTACTAGACATGTCTAGTTTTAAACATTTAATTTGGAGTATTTTGATTCAGTTACATTTTGCATACACTTTGTCTGCTCCGTCTGTGCATTCGGCATCAGAGAAAGCAGGGTCAAAAAGCAAATTATTTCATGTACACATTGTCCAAATTCAACAGTAACCTGGTGTGCGTCTTTGGTCTCCCGTCATCTTACTCATCTCGGTTCATGAAATGATAAATTGCTGATAACCGTGGAAATAACAATAAAACATTTTGGACATGTTTTCATTATGGTCTGAATTTTAATTGAATTTAATTTGATTTATTTTATTTTTTTTAAATGTTAGTTTGAAAGAACTGTTCATAATAACATTTGAAAGTCTAATTCACATAAATTTAGATTTGTGAATAACATAATTTGAAATACACAAAGTGAATCACCTCAAATGTGAATTTTGAAACTGCTGTTAAGACTTTTGAGGTATGAGTGTATATTTTGTTGTCGAAAAACATTCCTAATGGAACCCATTTTCTTGGCAATACTAATTTCTCTTCTGGGTTTGTGGGGCAACTGACTAAACAGTTCTACGTTTAATGTAGCATGGCAAACGAGAGAGAACAACATTTCCTCAGCATCACCATGCCTTTTAACAATGTTAATGTTTTTTTTGTTAGTTGCATTTTACAATGGCAGTATTGCTGTCTGTACGTGCACAACATTGTAACAATGTTTTATTGCATTATTTTTCACTAGTTAGATTATTTTTACCATATATTTTTTTACTTCATGTATATAATATTTTTTCATATATTCAGTTTATATTATTGAATATTATATGGCCCTATTTCGCTCTTGAATATTATATTATTTTTTTTTAAATATTATATCGCCACTCTACTTTTATTTTGAAAAGAGATTTCAGCTCTATTGACTTTTATTTTGAAAAGCTGGACCGGGAGGTTACTTTATAAATTTGCTTCCTGCTTCACGATTTTAAGTGCCTTTTCCAAACAAGTTTACTGCTTAAGGGAACTCATGAGTGTGTGGTTCCCAAATTATTTCAAATATAATCGTCGTCCAAAGTCCCACGCTGGAGTTTTGACCCCTAATAATAGTTGTATGTTGTGGCATTTTCAGGATAACTTACTTGTCCTAACTTTATTTGAGAGGCGGATCACTGTACAGGTTTGTTCATGACTAATGTTACTCAAATTGCTAAACGTAAGCCTCTTTTGACGTCAGCTCATACTGTTAAATGCTTGGCGCATTTTCCTGGTAATAGCTACAACGTTCACGCATTGTTGTATTTTGTTGCATTGTCCCATGTTTGTAACATATTTTGCTTTCATCTGTTTTAAGCATACAAATATAGTGCACATGCCATGTTAACACTTGATTTTGATGGTCCCTTTTCCAAATTTATGTTAACTAGAACTAAGCACCTTTGCTACTACGTTACCCCATTCGAGTATTAGTAACGTTAGACTGTTTGCATCATATCTGCTAACACTTGCTACCCCAAAAGACATTCTACTGACTATAAGTAACTTTGCGTCTACATGTCAACTTATTCTAAACCTAACCCTACCAGTCTACTAATACTCTTCTAACACTCTAATAAAAGTTAGTTGACGTGCAATTTACTTGTAGTCAACAGTGTTAAACGGACCATCAAAATAAAGTATGACCAAACACATTTCCATCTTCAGCTGTTCCTCTTGCAGAATGAGTCTGGGGGAGATCAATGAAAATGTGAAGCTGGCTCGAGAATATGCGCTGCTGGGGAACTACAGCTCTGCAGTGGTCTGTTATCAGGGGGTCCTGGAGCAGATCAAAAAGTACCTCTACTCAGTCAGAGACTCCTCTCTACAGCAGAAATGGCAGCAGGTTGTAGTTCCTCCAGTCTATGATTCAGGCTATTATCATTTCAACTTGTTATAACTGGCCTTTGTGTGTTTATGTGTCTCAAGGTTTGGCAGGAGATAAATGAAGAGACAAAACAAGTTCGGGAGATCATGGCAACACTTGAGAGCTTCCAGCTGGAGTCGACCCCATCCAAACCCAGCAGCTTTGGCCAGGATAATGACATCATGCCAGTTCACGTGGAGCACAGGTATCACAAAACGTCCAAACACTCCTGGCAATCATCACAGACACACACAGATCTCACAATCTCTTTTACTCCTGTGTACATATTTTCTGCATCGAATAGTTGTTAAATGGTGTACATTTAAAGTAAGAACTGTTTTTGAACATATATGGTGTTTTGTGTTGTATTTTTGGTCATCAGACTTTGCATAGTTTGGACCAGTTGGGTTTTATTCAGGTACTTGATGAATTGTGCCTAATGAAAGGGTTGAATTTTTGCATGCTTGGCAATGTGTGGACAACTAACTTTTTTGTTGTTGTTGTTGTTCAACCTTGGCCCAATATGGGTTTCAGATGTGAACACCTATTTCACAGTTTTTTTCTGTTTGTCTATTCACTTGAGTTCTGACGATCAAGGGTCTTGAAATCCTTTTAAAAAATCCCTGAGATCATGGATACCTTGGAAAATAAAACTAAGAGTTTAAAATCTTTTATTTCCAGGCCTGAAAAAAAATATGAATAGGCATTAATAATGACATTTTAAAAGTATCAGAAAGATCATGGAAATATCCATACTGAATATACGTACATTTTTAATAATACTCATTTAATCAGTTAGATATTGTTTGGCACTTTTTGTTTTATTGGAGACATTTGTAAATTAATAAATAGTGAGTGTGTGTGTATATATACTATATATATATGTATATATGAAGAGTTCAGATGCAAAAGCCTTTAAATGCCATTTGAAATTTTCTTCTAAAATGAACATTTTTATCAAGCTTGTATATTTAAGTTCAGTAATTTCACTTAAATGACATTTAATAAGGTAATCTTCATTGCCATTTAAGTGAAATTACTGAACTTAAATATACAAGCTTGATAAAAATGATCGTTTTAGAAGAAAATTTCAAATGGCACTTAGAGGCTTTTGCATCTGAACTCTTCATATAGATGTATAGATTAGATATATAGATAGATGTAAATAAACAGATATAATTTGTACTATTTATTTAAATTTACACTTGCATGATTTCTTTTCATACAGTGTTTCAAATTAATGGAAAGGAAAGGAAATTCATTGCCCACACTTTGTGGCACTCCTGTCTTTAGTAGTAGTTGAGTTTTAAAGCCCACATGAGCATTCTTGTTATGTGAGCTTGATTAAGATCTGAATGGCCTCCCACCGTCTCACAGTCCCTCATACTCTTGCATGCCTCCCTTGAGGCTCTGAAAGGTCTGTTGAGCCTGTTATATAAACCATAATCTGATTATGTAGTAACATTTGAACGAGAGCTTACAGCCCCATTAATTACGGACATTTCATTCCATTCCGCAAAATTTGAGTAATATTGTTAAAGGGCCCCTTCAGTCAGCACTGGATGTCCTGATACTATGTGTCTGTGTGCTTGTGAACAGGCAATCTCCATGTGTAGTGCGCAAATCCTCTGGGCCGTACAAAGACGGCAAGGGCCATGGAAACAGATTGAGCGCCGGCCCTCGCGGCCAGCCACGACCCTCGCCGCGCGTCACCAATGGAGACAAGGGAAAACCTCAGAGAGGCAAAGAAAAGAAAGAGAACCCGTCCAAGCCAAAAGATGACAAGGTAAGGATCCATTTCCCATCTCTGTCTGCTATTGTGTCTTCAAACTGCTCACATTCACAACATTTACTCAAAGGATCAGATTACACTGTATTAACAATATTTACCATATTAACCTGTGTTACCAGTTTCTGACATCAAAGCAAACAGCTTAGAAAGAGTTTAAAACATTTAAACATGGCAAGTGTTTCCTTTGTACTCTTGACTATGTGAAACTGAAACAACAATGAACAAAAAGTTTACCGTATTTGTCTTGCAACTTAATTCGTTTGAAGCTCAATGTAATGTTTGATTTGTGCCATTTTTCCAAGCCATTTGCAACAGAGTTTAATTCAGTGGAAAAGACTGGCAAAGAAATTGTAGTTAAAAAAAGATTTGACAACTTTCTGCTCCCTCCCTGTAGAACAAAGTGGAGAGCGTGGAGACGGAGGTGAAGAGGTTTGACAGAGGAGGAGAAGACAAAGACCTGATTGATGTTCTGGAGAGAGACATCATCTCCCAAAACCCCAATGTCACATGGTGAGTTCTTTCTTCAAAAGTGCTTCCATTTCTCATTTATTTTCTCAGTTCTTTATAAATATTAAATAATGGTTTATTGATAATTTTTGTTATAGGGATGACATTGCTGACCTGGAGGAGGCCAAGAAGCTGTTGAAGGAAGCAGTGGTTCTCCCCATGTGGATGCCTGAATTCTTTAAAGGAATAAGACGCCCGTGGAAAGTAAGAATCCCCAAAGAAAATCACGTGTGCTTTATGGATTTCACAAAGTTCCATCCCAAAACTTCCAAATATCAGGCCAATGTCATATCTTCACATCTTATGTAGTTGGTGCCCTTGAAAATGCATTTTCTCTTATTAATGTACTTTGGTACATTATTCGTGTTTATACACTACTGTTCAAAAAGTTTGTGCCCTGTAAGAGTTTTTAATGTTTTTGAAAGAAGTCTGTTATGCTCACCAAGGCTGCATTTATTTGATCAAAAAGAGTAAAACAGCAGCATTGTGAAATGTTATTACAAAAATATCTTGTCTATTGAAGTATATTTTAAAATGTAATTTATTCCTGTGATGGCAAAGCTGAATTTTCAACATCGTTACTCCTGTCTTCAGTGTAACATGACATTTTCTGCGCAAGAAGAAACATTTATTATTATTATCAGTTAAAACGGGTGTGCTGCTTAATAAAAACATTGGATTTACAGTCAATGACATGAGTACTAATCAGCTTTCTCACGAACGTAACAGCACATTTATCCCCACAAAGCAAACCCATAACACAGCGGGGGAGAAGAACTAAGTTACATGAAACAATCCAAGTACATATTTTATACCACTGACAAGGGAAAATTCTCTACTCACTGTGTTTATGGCTAGCTTCCAGCTTTCTGCTGCTTCTCTTTCAAGGTAGTGATGAACGCGCTCTGTAACGCTGTTTGATCGCTGTCGGCTATGGTAGAAACATAACGTCACAAATTATCGACCTTCATAGATGGGGGTGACCGCGGTTATGTACATATAAATGTCTCATTCTGAGGTAATAAAAACATTACGGTTTATTAAGTAAGTTCTTTATACACCACCGAAAACATAGTTATGAATGTCATTTTGCATTTGTGTTAATAGATACTCAATTTTTTTTACACATTGCACCTTTAACAGCAACGTAACATACTTTCATACGCTTTTCCATACTCTTTGTGGTAATCTTTGCTGCATTAACACAGTATATTTCATGAACACAATAACTGAACTTGCATATGATTTTAGGGAGTGTTGATGGTGGGGCCTCCAGGCACAGGAAAGACATTGCTGGCCAAAGCTGTTGCCACCGAATGCCGAACCACATTTTTTAACGTGTCCTCCTCCACGCTCACCTCCAAATACAGAGGAGAGTCTGAAAAACTTGTACGGCTACTCTTTGAGATGGTAAAATCACACACTTCCTGTATTACCCCTCACTAATACATGTAAACTGTTAGTCAAACTTGCCTTTTGTTTTATTACTGTACATGTTTGCATGTTTATACAGGCACGGTTTTATGCCCCCACCACCATCTTCATCGACGAGATAGACTCCATATGTAGCCGCAGAGGAACCTCAGAAGAACATGAAGCCAGCAGACGTGTCAAAGCTGAACTACTCGTCCAAATGGATGGTACTTCTACTTGCTAACTGTAACTGTACAGTTTTTTTATTGAACAAGAAAAATCAACAAATACACTTCTTTTGTTATCCAGGTGTTGGAGGGACGTCTGAATATGACCCTTCAAAAATGGTTATGGTTCTGGCAGCCACCAACTTCCCTTGGGACATTGATGAAGCTCTGAGACGGAGACTAGAGAAGAGAATTTATATCCCACTGCCCTCAGGTGCTGAGAATTACCCACAATTCATCACTCATCATACCATATTTCATGCCATCAGCTTAATCCATCTCAGCTCAAGACCAATAAATCTAATTGAGTAAATTTATTTAAAATCACATTATGTATTTCCATAGGTAAAGGCAGAGTGGAGTTACTCAAGATCAGTCTGAAGGAGCTTGAGTTGGCCAATGATGTCAACATGGACAAGATCGCTGAGCAGTTGGAGGGGTACTCTGGTGCTGACATCACCAACGTTTGCAGGTGTAGCTATCACTTTATTTATGACTTTGAGTTTAGCCTGAAAGAATTTCAATGTTTAAAGTGCCACAGTTCTAGAAGTGGTGACATGTTTTTAAATAATTGCAGAGATGCATCCCTAATGGCAATGAGAAGGCGGATTGAGGGTTTGACCCCTGAGGAGATACGCAACTTATCAAAAGATGACATGCACATGCCCACTACAATGGAGGACTTTGAGGCGGCACTGAAGAAAGTGTCCAAGTCTGTATCTGCTGCTGATATAGAGAAATACAAGCAGTGGATAGCAGAGTTTGGCTCCTGTTGATTATGCCTTTTTTTTTTTCACAATCGCTGTTAGCACTTTGAAAGACTAAAGACTAGTTTCATTAAATCTCAGTGCATTTCCATTCTGGACTAGGCTGAATTCAAAGAGATAAATCTGGCTGTAAATGAAGTGTGTTTGTATGGCTGTACAGATTAATAGTTTAATATTTATTAGTAATAGGTTGGATTTAACATGTACACGACTTTCAGTGGCTGGTTATTAGGATACAGGTTATATTCACTCATGTTTAAATGAATTAGTTTGGATAAAGGCAGAACTAATGTCCAGAAAATCCAAAATAGTTTTAGTGCTCTTATTACAAGCTCTATTATAGTGTGTCAGACAATAGTACTGAGGTTGTGAGCATGTGTTTTTATTTGCTTGATTTGTCTGTTTCTGTAAAATCACTGCCACTGACCAAAGACCAGCATACCCTTCACTCTCCAAATGCTCCATTAAGTGAAGAGCTAATGAATTGCTGCTGTGCCACTATGGTTGATTTAAAGGCCAAAGTTTCCAGAGTTGGAATTGTCTTAAGTGCCCAGTGTCTTAAAGGTGTGTTCAGGGCTTGACTTTTATGAATACCAAACTCGGTCTGGGAGGGCCACTGTCTTGTAGAGTTCTGCTCCAACCCTGATCAAACACCCCTACTAGTCCATGGGCCAAGCAAGAATTTGGTACCACCAAAGGTGGCAAAATCTCTTTGGTACCAGATTGTTTGTAGAGTCTATATAAGTACTTTGAAACATGATAACCTTTTCAAATGAGTAGCTTTACTAATATTTTGGGGCAATCATTATTATTGCCATTGTCGTCCTACAGTATCTGCCCCACAAGTTTGAGTGAAGTCTATTATAAGAGGTAACCATACATGCTATATGTTTATTTTTTCAGGACAGTCAGGGCTATCCAGATCTGCCATAATTTGACATGATAAATGTGGTATACGTTTTATATTAGCATTCATGTTAAAGAAAACTATTTTTTTGCATCTACTAAATTGTATATTGTAAGTCTATCTCAAAAGATATTGATGTTAAGGGGGTATCTTTTCAGATATGGATAGACAAGACTGTCTGTAGTCTGGTGATCTCAGAACCATGATGGTGGGGCAATCCATGATCTAGCAATTTGAAAAAATATGTATGTGCTGTATATGAAATAATATTATGCAACAACGACTGGTGCTAGTTTCATACTACTCCTCCATACCTCGTTGTACAGATAAGCCACTATGTTTATCTGAAATTTGAGTCTTGCAGTTTATTTTGACATATGTTATCCTTGGAGGCTACAGGCACTTCTCGACTTATTCAACTATGACTCAGCTGTGAGAAAATTACAGAGCGAAAATTATTGTAAAATTATAATTAAAATAATTACTGAGCGAAATTACAGATTATTGCAACTTTGTTTTATTTTAATTAGATTTTTCAAATCAAGATTACTCAGACCATTTTTGTTCTACAAGCAATCTAATTGTCACAGTCCGTCTGCACCAGTCTGTCTTGTCATCAGTACTACACTTCCCAGGATCCTCGTCGCCCACCTGAACTCACTCCCTCATCAGCCTCCTGTTCATTGTCTTGTTAATCTGTATCACCTGTTTTCACCTCATTATGTTTGATTCCTGCTTGTATTTAGTTCTCCCTCAGTCAGTCTTGGTCAGTCGTTGTTGAATGTTACCCTGAGTTTGTGAGTGTTCCTGCCTGTCTTCGTATACCTGTACCTGTTTTGAGTCTTCAGTAAAGTAATTGAATTGGAGCATTTGCCTCTTCTGTCTTCTTTTGCCTGCACCCCACAACAAACCGTGATAGAACGACTGACCAAAAGTAGTGGTAGCATGGGACTTCTCCTCACCCCAGCTCTCATGCTCTTCAACATTTTCCAAGATGGTCAGGCCATAGAGGAGTATGTCTCCAAATTCCTGGAACTCTCTGCTGGGGTAAGCTGGTCAGATGAAATCTCCAAAACTGTCTTTTGGTTGGGCCTGGACTATCACCTGTACCAGCAAGCCCCAGCAGCAGTGTTTCCAGGAACCCTTGCCGGTTACCTGGATCATGTGTTGTGGTTGAGTGGGTCAGCCTTCACCATTGGTGAGGCTGAAGATGACAGCACCACTCAACCACACACACCCACCATCTTCACCTCACCAGCCATCATCGTCTTCCAGCCTGAGCTCTCTTCATCGCTGGTTCTGTCCAGCCCCGACGAGCCTGAACCCTCCTCATCGCTGGTTCCGTCCAGCCCTGTCAAGACCGTCCAGCTGGAGAACGTCCAGCCAGCGCCCGAGACCGTCCAGCCTGAGCCCGAGACCGTCCAGCCAGCGCCCGAGACCGTCCAGCCAGCGCCCGAGACCGTCCAGCCAGCGCCCGAGACCGTCCAGCCAGCGCCCGAGACCGTCCAGCCAGCGCCCGAGACCGTCCAGCCTGAGCCCGAGACCATCCAGCCTGAGCCCGAGACCGTCCAGCCAGCGCCCGAGACCGTCCAGCCAGCGCCCGAGACCGTCCAGCCTGAGCCCGAGACCGTCCAGCCAGCGCCCGAGACCGTCCAGCCAGCGCCCGAGACCGTCCAGCCAGCGCCCGAGACCGTCCAGCCAGCGCCCGAGACCGTCCAGCCTGAGCCCGAGACCGTCCAGCCAGCGCCCGAGACCGTCCAGCCTGAGCCCGAGACCGTCCAGCCAGCGCCCGAGACCGTCCAGCCAGAGCCCGAGACCGTCCAGCCAGCGCCAGAGACCGTCCAGCCTGAGCCCGAGACCGTCCAACCAGCGCCAGAGACCGTCCAGCCCGAGACCATCCAGCCTGCGCCCGAGACCGTCCAGCCTGAGCCCGAGACCATGATCCCACCCAGCCTCCCTCTCCCGCCTCCTCTCATCAGTCTTCAGCCCTCCTCATCTCCTCTGCCTCCTGTCAGCCCTGTCACTCACCCTCCAGAATTCTGTGGATTAGTGGGCTCGCTGTGGGGCTTCCAGTCCCCAGCATCATCCTGGACTGTGGATTCCTGGGTTCTGCCTACAGCTGCTTCGTCCAGTATTCCACATCAGCTCATCACTCCTCTCTCACCCTTGGCTCTTACCTCCCTCAGCTCCACCGTGATCCTTCAGTTCACCAGTTGCGCCAGGCTCCCTCGTATACCTGGAGTTTCTAGTGATCCTGAAGACCTTGATTAGCTTGGTCAGGTGTGTTTGATCAGGGTTGGAGCTAAACTTTGCAGGACAGTGGCCTTCCAGGACTGAGTTTGAGAAACCCTGCACCAGTTTCTGGTTTATTTCATTAGTAACATTCCGTGACATGATCAATTTGAAAATTATATATTTTGTTGAATAAATATTTTTTAAATTTGAACAGGATTGTTGTTTTTATTTTAAATAAATCACTGAGATTTTAACTAATTTATGAAAAATTTATTAAAACTGAAGAAAACCAGTCATAAGATGCTTCAGAATGAGACAAAGTACAGATTTCATTAACAGCCAATGACAAGGCTACATAAAATGTACATGTCCAGTTGAAATGCTTAAAATGACTGACACGTTTAACCCACTGCCCAAACCAAAATTTGTTCATTCAACTTGTGCAGGTCAAAGCTGAAATGTATTGATGCTTAATTTAACTGCAAAACAAAACAAAAAGTTTAGTGGGGGGAAAGCAGGGACATTTTAGGTACTGTGCTTATTTAAAAGTGTGCACCTTTACCTTTCCACCTCATTCCTTATATTCCCCAAACACAGTGTAGTCAAGAATAAAAAAGTCTGATTATGCTTTCACACAGATGCAGATGTGAAAATAGATTTTTTTTTTTCTGCGCTACACTGAAGTCATTGGTATTGTCAACCAAATAAAGACACAAAGCCAAACTGAATAGAACACGTCCATCACTCTTCTATCAAAAAGCTTTTTTCTGGTGTTTCTCCCTCCATGTTATCCATTAGACTCTGTTTTTCATCATCTGGCATCAAAGTCTCTGGATTGAGATGAAAGAATCCCCTATGAAAGACAGAAAATAAAAATATTGCATATTAATCATACATGTTATCTAGCAGAATGCATAAAACGACACTTCTAATTCGTTCTTGAGATGAGATCTAATCCAGATGTGCTCAGGTCTATATTACCAAATGAAGTGATTGTTATAATAATACTCAGTGCTTCAAATCACATCATTCGAATATAACCAATATGGCTGTGCATTTATTGTAGGGTCTGTTGAGAGACCCAATACCAGGTTGGTGCAAGTTGTACCTGTGTTCACATGAGGGGAACAGAAGATCCAGGATCTTGATGATGATAGCGGAGCCTGCAACGCCTACCACCACAACCCACATGATCAAGAAGAAGAGCGGGACTGAATCAGAACAGAAGCGCCGAAGTTTATCCCTCAGCTCCTCAACCCACTGGCACGCCACCTGCCCAAATAGCAACAAATGCAACAGGTCTGTGAAAATGACACTTCTGAGAAAGATGAAATTAGAAAAAAATGGAATGGAATTTTACAGTACTATAAGTGATGTATCCGTGCACCTCACCATTTCATTATTATTAATCTGCCCTCATAATATTTAATCAAAATAACTTCCCCTCCCTCTTGCAGGAACATCTCTTTTCTGATGGTGGTGCAGAAGCACTTACACTGTAAGAGGATATGGACCCACTTAGAGGAACCCCAAGCAGCACTGAATCGGAAGTCCTTTCCTCTTCCTCTCTGGACTCAAACAGTGTTTCAGGGTCCATCCGCAAGGGTGTTTCAGGAAGTTTCCCTGGAGATGCAATCTCCTCCTGGGTGGTCTCTGCATGTTTGAGTAAGTAGTGGCTAGTGGTGTTACGCACTTGTTCTTCAACTGTGAAGAAAACAATACATCGAAATTCTTTCAGTTAAAGCACCACAGCCACTTTTCAGATTACAAAAAGCATTTTATGCCATATAATCTACCTGCATTATGTATGGACGCATCAGTAACCAAGACGCCATTCTCTCGTGGAATGACGGAGAGCTTACTGCTTGATAAAGGGTAAATATTGGTGATCTGTGTGATCTTCCCAGAGCTCTGGTTCCACCGGATCTCCACCTCACACACATCAGGCTGCTGAACCTACAAAAAAGTGCTTGATCACATTCATGTGCACTGCTTCAAGCTGGAGTTTGGTTTCTTTTCATAGCATTAAAGCTGTAATTTTGTTTAAAATTACTCTGTGAAAGCCATATAACAGAGAATTAAATTAAGTAAGTCATCATTTTTAAGGTAAGGGTTAAAACCTTTTCATCTGCCAAATGGATTATCTCCTGACTCAGGAGGATTAACAGAACCTGCTCTCCATCATCATTCTGAACATATGATTGATTGATCATCAGCCTCAACTCACTGCTGACCAAAACATCCGCCGGATTACCAGAGCTCGCGTTATAGCCATCCACTGCAAACACAAAGAACAGTAATAAACATCATCATGGTTACGGTTTCTCTTAAATAGACTTTAAAAACAAGAATAAATTTGATTAATAAATGACAAAAGAAGACAAAGATACATACACAATAATGCAGGGCATGTCACCCTTGTGACACCTGTAGACTTGAGAGGAGCTCCGTTAATAAATGTTTCATTGTCCAAAAAATCTACATTCAAATTAATCTGAAAGAATGAGAAATCAGTTTAGATGATAATTCCAGCACAAAAAAAAAATGTATATGGATGTGATACACTATTCCCCAAATACTTCTTACCTGTATCCTGTACTTTGTCTGGCTATTTTCACTAATCGCTGTGATATTTAACACGATGGTCTCCTATGAAACAAACAACATATATAATAAAACGCGTTTGTTTACATGGTTCTGACTTGACATGGTTCTTTTCCTGAAATTTTCAAAGCTGATGGCCACTGCTTTGGGTAAATAAACCGTGAATATTATATTTACTTAACGTTAAATGTGTCAATGATAGACAAACCATGGTTTAAGTATCTTTATAAACCAAATTAATGTCTTAAAACTGGTCCGTTATTTATTATCGAATAAGCATTTGTGAAGCTGAGTTACACACGATGTGATGCCACCGAAATTAACTTACCTTACATTAAACTACCTCAAAATATATGAAATATCACCCACCATGGTTATTTGTTTCGATTGAATATTGGCCAGAATACACAAGACGATCAGATAAACCATCGTTAAATGTATTTTCCATGTAGACACCATTTTTTATCACGCTAGTTACTAACAATACGTGAATTTAAATACGCGGATGACGCTCTGCGCGTCATGTCGTAATTACCATAGTGCTAGATATTCAAAGTAAAGGCCCTATATTAATTCCCATTTGTAGTGCCGCAGAATTGTTTTTAAAGTTAAAAATCGACTGTAGAATTACACGTTTTAAATCGGGATTTATTTAAATGTGTCTGTCCATTAGAATGGACTGTAGGTTTGAAAGCCTGAAGTCACATTTTCAGTGATGCTGATTGAAATTTCTTTTATTAAAAAAAAGATACAGTGCCGATACATTTTTGAATGTGCTTGAAAATATAGCTGATGAAAATATCTCAGATGTTGACTTTATGTGGAGTAATGAGAAAGATGGAGATATAATAAAAATATCCATTTTTAAAACTTTATAAAGTAAAATAACTTACGGCCAAGAGAACATAATGGATTTGACTTAAATCTAAAGTGCAACTTAAATATGAATATTTTAAATATTTTATATTAATATATATATATATATATATATATATATTTTTTTTTTTTTTTTACCCCTGTCTTTTTTTCTTTTTTCTTTTTTTTAGGGTCTATAGCCTCCAATTTTGCTCTCAGGTCTAAGTCATGGGCCTCTATCAGAGTCCAGAGTTTCTTTTCTTTTTTTTTTTTGTAGCGAAAAAAAAAAAATTCTCCAATCTTTTCAAAACTCTGGACTCTGATAGAGGGCCATGAGACATCCTAACTAAACGCGACGCGATAAAATTCCAGCGACAGCAAGTGTGTCTGTCCACACTAGACGCGACGCGAATGTGAGATGCCACACATTCAGAACAACGTGTGAGCCTATGGTGTGAGCAGAGTCTCTCCGTGAAAGTGCACTGTTGGCCCGCACTCGCATTGAATATGGGTAAGGACATAATCAAATCAAGAAATAACTTTATTAAAAATCAAAACATTAACAAAATATACTCATTGACTAATTTTGTTATGAAGTACAGTTGTATTTTTGCATAGAATATATTTTGAACGCTATATTACATGCTTTCAAAATCTGAGGTAAATTATCCGTTATCGCTTGTGGCACAGTGACCTATTTTTAACTAAAAATAAATAATGTGTACTCATAACCAGTGTAATTTCTTCATTCTGTCTGCCGCGACGTCGCAGAAATAGGAACCGTTTCTAAATTAGAAACTTCGCGTGTCGCCGTCGCGTTTGGTTAGGACAAAAACTCTGATTAACATGGAAAAGATACCTTTTATCGCGTGTCGCGGCGTCGCGTCGCGTGTAGTTAGGACACGGGGACCTGAGTGCAAAAATGGAGGCTCTAGACCCTTCCAGAGCTGAGATATTGAGACCCCACGTAGCATTTATGCCAATGAAAGCTTTAGCTTAAGTTCTGTCAGGAGGACTCAATAAGCGCTTCATGTATTACCTCATTCCTATCCAATCAGGTGTTAGCAGTCACAGTATAAAAGATTGGTACTTACACTTACACTTGTCTGAGTTCGCAGATGCTGACGCTGCCATTCACCTCCATCCTCCCCAACCACCACAAAGATCGTACCTTCCCCTCCATCCTCCCCATCACCGCCACCAGGATGGTCCCTTCCTTACCTCCAAGGGTTCGGCTGCGCCCCCGCCTTCATCTCAGACGGGACATGCAGATTTGGCAAATCTCGCTTTGCTCGCTAAGGACGGGGCCTACACCAAAGAAATCATAAATTTATGCTTGCTGAGCTGTCAATGAATGTATTCTGCTTTTCAACTTATCTCCCGAGTATTTCTGGTAGAATTATAAATACCTCAATATCTCAGCTCTGGAAGGGTCTAAAACCACCATTTTTGCACTCAGGTCGAAGTCTCATGGCCCTCTATCAGAATCCAGAGTTTTGAGAAGATTGGGGAAACTTAATTTTTCGCCCCCCCCAAAAAAAAAACTTAAGGGGTAACACTGTCGTTTTTTTTTTTTTTTTTTTTTTTTTTCTGGTCGAAATTTTGAGTTTCCATATCTCAGGTCTGGAAGGGTCTGCCTCCATTTTTGCACTCAGGTCTAAGTCTCATGTCCCTCTATCAGAATCCAGAGTTTTAAGAAGATTGGGGAAACTTAATTTTTCGGCCAAAAAAAAAAATTCATAAGGGGTAACACTGTCGTTTTTTTTTTTTTTTCTGGTCAAAATTTTGAGTTTCAATATCTCAGCTCTGGAAGGGTCTAGAGCCTCCATTATTGCACTCAGGTCTAATATTCCAAGAAGATCGGAGGGGGTCAAAATTTCGGCCAAAAAAAAAAAAAAACGACAGTGTTACCCCTTATGTTTTTTTTTCAGGTCCAAATTTTGACCTTCGATATCTCGGCTCTGGAAGGGTCTAGAGCCTCCATTTTTGCGTGCTGGTCGAAGTCTCAAGGCCTTCTGTCAGAATCCAGAGTTTCAAGAAGATCGGAGGGGGTCAAAAATTTCGGCCAAAAAAAAAATGACAGTGTTACCCCTTATGTTTTTTTTTCAGGTCTAAATTTTGACCTTCTATATCTCGGCTCTGGAAGGGTCTAGAGCCTCCATTTTTGCGCGCTGGTCGAAGTCTCGTGGCCCTCTGTCAGAATCCAGGGTTTCAAGAAGATCGGAGGGGGTCAAAATTTCGGCCAAAAAAAATGACAGTGTTACCCCTTATGTTTTTTTTTCAGGTCCAAATTTTGACCTTCGATATCTCGGCTCTGGAAGGGTCTAGAGCCTCCATTTTTGCGTGCTGGTCGAAGTCTCGTGGCCCTCTGTCAGAATCCAGAGTTTCAAGAAGATCGGAGGGGGTCAAAATTTCGGCCAAAAAAAAAAAAATGACAGTGTTACCCCTTATGTTTTTTTTCAGGTCCAAATTTTGACCTTCGATATCTCGGCTCTGGAAGGGTCAAGGGCCTCCATTTTTGCGCGCTGGTCAAAGTCTCGTGGCCCTCTGTCAGAATCCAGAGTTTCAAGAAGATCGGAGGGAGTCAAAATTTCGGCCAAAAAAAAAAAAATGACAGTGTTACCCCTTATGTTTTATTTTTTCAGGTCCAAATTTTGACCTTCGATATCTTGGCTCTGGAAGGGTCTAGAGCCTCCATTTTTGCGCGCTGGTCGAAGTCTCGTGGCCCTCTGTCAGAATCCAGAGTTTCAAGAAGATCGGAGGGGGTCAAAATTTCGGCCAAAAAAAAAATGACAGTGTTACCCCTTATGTTTTTTTTTTCAGGTCCAAATTTTGACCTTCGATATCTCGGCTCTGGAAGGGTCTAGAGCCTCCATTTTTGCGCGCTGGTCGAAGTCTCGTGGCCCTCTGTCAGAATCCAGAGTTTCAAGAAGATCGGAGGGGGTCAAAATTTCGGCCAAAAAAAAAATGACAGTGTTACCCCTTATGTTTTTTTTCGGGTCAAAAATTTGACCTTCGATATCTCGGCTCTGGAAGGGTCTAGAGCCTCCATTTTTGCGCGCTGGTCGAAGTCTCGTGGCCCTCTGTCAGAATCCAGAGTTTCAAGAAGATCGGAGGGGGTCAAAATTTCGGCCAAAAAAAAAATGACAGTGTTACCCCTTATGTTTTTTTTTCAGGTCCAAATTTTGACCTTCGATATCTCGGCTTTGGAAGGGTCTAGGGCCTCCATTTTTGCGCGCTGGTCGAAGTCTTGTGGCCCTCTGTCAGAATCCAGAGTTTCAAGAAGATCGGAGGGGGTCAAAATTTCGGCCAAAAAAAAGAAATGACAGTGTTACCCCTTATGTTTTTTTTTCAGATCCAAATTTTGACCTTCGATATCTCGGCTCTGGAAGGGTCTAGAGCCTCCATTTTTGCGCGCTGGTCGAAGTCTCAAGGCCTTCTGTCAGAATCCAGAGTTTCAAGAAGATCGGAGGGGGTCAAAATTTCGGCCAAAAAAAAAATGACAGTGTTACCCCTTATGTTTTTTTTTCAGGTCCAAATTTTGACCTTCTATATCTCGGCTCTGGAAGGGTCTAGAGCCTCCATTTTTGCGCGCTGGTCGAAGTCTCGTGGCCCTCTGTCAGAATCCAGAGTTTCAAGAAGATCGGAGGGGTCAAAATTTCGGCCAAAAAAAAAATGACAGTGTTACCCCTTATGTTTTTTTTTCAGGTCCAAATTTTGACCTTCGATATCTCGGCTCTGGAAGGGTCTAGAGCCTCCATTTTTGCGCGATGGTCGAAGTCTCGTGGCCCTCTGTGAGAATCCAGAGTTTCAAGAAGATCGGAGGGGGTCAAAATTTCGGCCAAAAAAAAAAAAAATGACAGTGTTACCCCTTATGTTTTTTTTCAGGTCCAAATTTTGACCTTCGATATCTCGGCTCTGGGAGGGTCTAGATTCTCCATTTTTGCGCGCTGGTCGAAGTCTCGTGGCCCTCTGTCAGAATCCAGAGTTTCAAGAAGATCGGAGGGGGTCAAAATTTCGACCAAAAAAAAAAATGACAGTGTTACCCCTTATGTTTTTTTTTCGGGTCAAAATTTTGACCTTCGATATCTCGGCTCTGGAAGGGTCTAGAGCCTCCATTTTTGCACGCTGGTCGAAGTCTCGTGGCCCTCTGTCAGAATCCAGAGTTTCAAGAAGATCGGAGGGGGTAAAAATTTCGGCCAAAAAAAAAAATGACAGTGTTACCCCTTATGTTTTTTTCAGGTCCAAATTTTGACCTTCGATATCTCGGCTCTGGAAGGGTCTAGGGCCTCCATTTTTGCGCGCTGGTCGAAGTCTTGTGGCCCTCTGTCAGAATCCAGAGTTTCAAGAAGATCGGAGGGGGTCAAAATTTCGGCCAAAAAAAAAATGACAGTGTTACCCTTTATGATTTTTTTTTCAGGTCCAAATTTTGACCTTCGATATCTCGGCTCTGGAAGGGTCTAGAGCCTCCATTTTTGCGCGCTGGTCGAAGTCCCGTGGCCCTCTGTCAGAATCCAGAGTTTCAAGAAGATCGGAGGGGGTCAAAATTTCGGGCAAAAAAAAAAAAATGACAGTGTTACCCCTTATGTTTTTTTTTTCAGGTCCAAATTTTGACCTTCGATATCTCGGCTCTGGAAGGGTCTAGAGCCTCCATTTTTGCGCGCTGGTCGAAGTCTCGTGGCCCTCTGTCAGAATCCAGAGTTTCAAGAAGATCGGAGGGGGTCAAAATTTCGGCCAAAAAAAAAAATGACAGTGTTACCCCTTATGTTTTTTTTTCAGGACCAAATTTTGACCTTCGATATCTCGGCTCTGGAAGGGTCTAGAGCCTCCATTTTTGCGCGCTGGTCGAAGTCTCGTGGCCCTCTGTGAGAATCCAGAGTTTCAAGAAGATCGGAGGGGGTCAAAATTTCGGCCAAAAAAAAAAATGACAGTGTTACCCCTTATGTTTTTTTTTCAGGTCCAAATTTTGACCTTCGATATCTCGGCTCTGGGAGGGTCTAGAGCCTCCATTTTTGCGCGCTGGTCGAAGTCTCGTGCCCCTGTGTGAGAATCCAGAGTTTCAAGAAGATTGGAGGGGGTCAAAATTTCGGCCAAAAAAAAAAATGACAGTGTTACCCCTTATGTTTTTTTTTCAGGTCCAAATTTTGACCTTCGATATCTCGGCTCTGGGAGGGTCTAGAGCCTCCATTTTTGCGCGCTGGTCGAAGTCTCGTGGCCCTCTGTCAGAATCCAGAGTTTCAAGAAGATCGGAAGGGGTCAAAATTTCGGCCAAAAAAAAAAATGACAGTGTTACCCCTTATGTTTTTTTTTCAGGTCCAAATTTTGACCTTCTATATCTCGGCTCTGGAAGGGTCTAGAGCCTCCATTTTTGCGCGCTGGTCGAAGTCTCGTGGCCCTCTGTGAGAATCCAGAGTTTCAAGAAGATCGGAGGGGGTCAAAATTTCGGCCAAAAAAAAAAATGACAGTGTTACCCCTTATGTTTTTTTTTTTTTGGCTGAAATTTTGACCTTCGATATCTCGGCTCTGGAAGGGTCTAGAGCCTCCATTTTTGCGCGCTGGTCGAAGTCTCGTGGCCCTCTGTCAGAATCCAGAGTTTCAAGAAGATCGGAGGGGGTCAAAATTTCGGCCAAAAAAAAAAAAATGACAGTGTTACCCCTTATGTTTTTTTTCAGGTCCAAATTTTGACCTTCGATATCTCGGCTCTGGGAGGGTCTAGATTCTCCATTTTTGCGCGCTGGTCGAAGTCTCGTGGCCCTCTGTCAGAATCCAGAGTTTCAAGAAGATCGGAGGGGGTCAAAATTTCGGCCAAAAAAAAAAATGACAGTGTTACCCCTTATGTTTTTTTTTCGGGTCAAAATTTTGACCTTCGATATCTCGGCTCTGGAAGGGTCTGGAGCCTCCATTTTTGCACGCTGGTCGAAGTCTCGTGGCCCTCTGTCAGAATCCAGAGTTTCAAGAAGATCGGAGGGGGTAAAAATTTCGGCCAAAAAAAAAAATGACAGTGTTACCCCTTATGTTTTTTTCAGGTCCAAATTTTGACCTTCGATATCTCGGCTCTGGAAGGGTCTAGGGCCTCCATTTTTGCGCGCTGGTCGAAGTCTTGTGGCCCTCTGTCAGAATCCAGAGTTTCAAGAAGATCGGAGGGGGTCAAAATTTCGGCCAAAAAAAAAATGACAGTGTTACCCTTTATGATTTTTTTTTCAGGTCCAAATTTTGACCTTCGATATCTCGGCTCTGGAAGGGTCTAGAGCCTCCATTTTTGCGCGCTGGTCGAAGTCTCGTGGCCCTCTGTCAGAATCCAGAGTTTCAAGAAGATCGGAGGGGGTCAAAATTTCGGCCAAAAAAAAAAAAATAACAGTGTTACCCCTTATGTTTTTTTTTTCAGGTCCAAATTTTGACCTTCGATATCTCGGCTCTGGAAGGGTCTAGAGCCTCCATTTTTGCGCGCTGGTCGAAGTCTCGTGGCCCTCTGTCAGAATCCAGAGTTTCAAGAAGATCGGAGGGGGTCAAAATTTCGGTCAAAAAAAAATGACAGTGTTACCCCTTATGTTTTTTTTTTCAGGTCCAAATTTTGACCTTCGATATCTCGGCTCTGGAAGGGTCTAGAGCCTCCATTTTTGCGCGCTGGTCGAAGTCTCATGGCCCTCTGTCAGAATCCAGAGTTTCAAGAAGATCGGAGGGGGTCAAAATTTTGGCCAAAAAAAAAAAATGACAGTGTTACCCCTTATGTTTTTTTTTCAGGTCCAAATTTTGACCTTCGATATCTCGGCTCTGGAAGGGTCTAGGGCCTCCATTTTTGCGCGCTGGTCGAAGTCTTGTGGCCCTCTGTCAGAATCCAGAGTTTCAAGAAGATCGGAGGGGGTCAAAATTTCGGCCAAAAAAAAAATGACAGTGTTACCCCTTATGTTTTTTTTTTCAGGTCCAAATTTTGACCTTCGATATCTCGGCTCTGGAAGGGTCTAGAGCCTCCATTTTTGCGCGCTGGTCGAAGTCTCGTGGCCCTCTGTCAGAATCCAGAGTTTCAAGAAGATCGGAGGGGGTCAAAATTTCGGCCAAAAAAAAAAAAATGACAGTGTTACCCCTTATGTTTTTTTTTCAGGTCCAAATTTTGACCTTCGATATCTCGGCTCTGGAAGGGTCTAGAGCCTCTATTTTTGCGCGCTGGTCGAAGTCTCGTGGCCCTCTGTGAGAATCCAGAGTTTCAAGAAGATCGGAGGGGGTCAAAATTTCGGCCAAAAAAAAAAATGACAGTGTTACCCCTTATGTTTTTTTTTTCAGGTCCAAATTTTGACCTTCTATATCTCGACTCTGGAAGGGTCTAGAGCCTCTATTTTTGCGCGCTGGTCGAAGTCTCGTGGCCCTCTGTCAGAATCCAGAGTTTCAAGAAGATCGGAGGGGGTCAAAATTTCGGCCAAAAAAAAAAATGACAGTGTTACCCCTTATGTTTTTTTTTCAGGTCCAAATTTTGACCTTCTATATCTCGGCTCTGGAAGGGTCTAGAGCCTCCATTTTTGCGCGTTGGTCGAAGTCTCGTGGCCCTCTGTCAGAATCCAGAGTTTCAAGAAGATCGGAGGGGGTCAAAATTTCGGCCAAAAAAAAAAATGACAGTGTTACCCCTTATGTTTTTTTTTCAGGTCCAAATTTTGACCTTCGATATCTCGGCTCTGGAAGGGTCTAGAGCCTCCATTTTTGCGCGCTGGTCGAAGTCTCGTGGCCCTCTGTGAGAATCCAGAGTTTCAAGAAGATCGGAGGGGGTCAAAATTTCGGCCAAAAAAAAAAATGACAGTGTTACCCCTTATGTTTTTTTTTCAGGTCCAAATTTTGACCTTCGATATCTCGGCTCTGGGAGGGTCTAGAGCCTCCATTTTTGCGCGCTGGTCGAAGTCTCGTGGCCCTCTGTCAGAATCCAGAGTTTCAAGAAGATCGGAGGGGGTCAAAATTTTGGCCAAAAAAAAAAAAATGACAGTGTTACCCCTTATGTTTTTTTTTTCAGGTCCAAATTTTGACCTTCTATATCTCGGCTCTGGAAGGGTCTAGAGCCTCCATTTTTGCGCGCTGGTCGAAGTCTCGTGGCCCTCTGTCAGAATCCAGAGTTTCAAGAAGATCGGAGGGGGTCAAAATTTCGGCCAAAAAAAAAAATGACAGTGTTACCCCTTATGTTTTTTTTTCAGGTCCAAATTTTGACCTTCGATATCTCGGCTCTGGAAGGGTCTAGAGCCTCCATTTTTGCGCGCTGGTCGAAGTCTCGTGGCCCTCTGTGAGAATCCAGAGTTTCAAGAAGATCGGAGGGGGTCAAAATTTCGGCCAAAAAAAAAAATGACAGTGTTACCCCTTATGTTTTTTTTTCAGGTCCAAATTTTGACCTTCGATATCTCGGCTCTGGGAGGGTCTAGAGCCTCCATTTTTGCGCGCTGGTCGAAGTCTCGTGCCCCTCTGTGAGAATCCAGAGTTTCAAGAAGATCGGAGGGGGTCAAAATTTCGGCCAAAATAAAAAATGACAGTGTTACCCCTTATGTTTTTTTTTCAGGTCCAAATTTTGACCTTCGATATCTCGGCTCTGGGAGGGTCTAGAGCCTCCATTTTTGCGCGCTGGTCGAAGTCTCGTGGCCCTCTGTCAGAATCCAGAGTTTCAAGAAGATCGGAAGGGGTCAAAATTTCGGCCAAAAAAAAAAATGACAGTGTTACCCCTTATGTTTTTTTTTTCAGGTCCAAATTTTGACCTTCTATATCTCGGCTCTGGAAGGGTCTAGAGCCTCCATTTTTGCGCGCTGGTCGAAGTCTCGTGGCCCTCTGTGAGAATCCAGAGTTTCAAGAAGATCGGAGGGGGTCAAAATTTCGGCCAAAAAAAAAAATGACAGTGTTACCCCTTATGTTTTTTTTTCAGGTCCAAATTTTGACCTTCGATATCTCGGCTCTGGGAGGGTCTAGAGCCTCCATTTTTGCGCGCTGGTCGAAGTCTCGTGGCCCTCTGTCAGAATCCAGAGTTTCAAGAAGATCGGAGGGGGTCAAAATTTCGGCCAAAAAAAAAATGACAGTGTTACCCCTTATGTTTTTTTTTCAGGTCCAAATTTTGACCTTCGATATCTCGGCTCTGGGAGGGTCTAGAGCCTCCATTTTTGCGCGCTGGTCGAAGTCTCGTGGCCCTCTGTCAGAATCCAGAGTTTCAAGAAGATCGGAAGGGGTCAAAATTTCGGCCAAAAAAAAAAATGACAGTGTTACCCCTTATGTTTTTTTTTTCAGGTCCAAATTTTGACCTTCTATATCTCGGCTCTGGAAGGGTCTAGAGCCTCCATTTTTGCGCGCTGGTCGAAGTCTCGTGGCCCTCTGTGAGAATCCAGAGTTTCAAGAAGATCGGAGGGGGTCAAAATTTCGGCCAAAAAAAAAAATGACAGTGTTACCCCTTATGTTTTTTTTTCAGGTCCAAATTTTGACCTTCGATATCTCGGCTCTGGGAGGGTCTAGAGCCTCCATTTTTGCGCGCTGGTCGAAGTCTCGCGGCCCTCTGTCAGAATCCAGAGTTTCAAGAAGATCGGAAGGGGTCAAAATTTCGGCCAAAAAAAAAAAATGACAGTGTTACCCCTTATGTTTTTTTTTCAGGTCCAAATTTTGACCATCTATATCTCGGCTCTGGAAGGGTCTAGAGCCTCCATTTTTGCGCGCTGGTCGAAGTCTCGTGGCCCTCTGTCAGAATCCAGAGTTTCAAGAAGATCGGAGGGGGTCAAAATTTCGGCCAAAAAAAAAAAAAAATGACAGTGTTACCCCTTATGTTTTTTTTTCAGGTCCAAATTTTGACCTTCGATATCTCGGCTCTGGAAGGGTCTAGAGCCTCCATTTTTGCGCGCTGGTCGAAGTCTCGTGGCCCTCTGTGAGAATCCAGAGTTTCAAGAAGATCGGAGGGGGTCAAAATTTCGGCCAAAAAAAAAAATGACAGTGTTACCCCTTATGTTTTTTTTTCAGGTCCAAATTTTGACCTTCGATATCTCGGCTCTGGGAGGGTCTAGAGCCTCCATTTTTGCGCGCTGGTCGAAGTCTCGTGGCCCTCTGTCAGAATCCAGAGTTTCAAGAAGATCGGAGGGGGTCAAAATTTTGGCCAAAAAAAAAAAAATGACAGTGTTACCCCTTATGTTTTTTTTTCAGGTCCAAATTTTGACCTTCGATATCTCGGCTCTGGAAGGGTCTAGGGCCTCCATTTTTGCGCGCTGGTCGAAGTCTTGTGGCCCTCTGTCAGAATCCAGAGTTTCAAGAAGATCGGAGGGGGTCAAAATTTCGGCCAAAAAAAAAAATGACAGTGTTACCCCTTATGTTTTTTTTTCAGGTCCAAATTTTGACCTTCGATATCTCGGCTCTGGGAGGGTCTAGAGCCTCCATTTTTGCGCGCTGGTCGAAGTCTCGTGCCCCTCTGTGAGAATCCAGAGTTTCAAGAAGATCGGAGGGGGTCAAAATTTCGGCCAAAAAAAAAAATGACAGTGTTACCCCTTATGTTTTTTTTTCAGGTCCAAATTTTGACCTTCGATATCTCGGCTCTGGGAGGGTCTAGAGCCTCCATTTTTGCGCGCTGGTCGAAGTCTCGTGGCCCTCTGTCAGAATCCAGAGTTTCAAGAAGATCGGAAGGGGTCAAAATTTCGGCCAAAAAAAAAATGACAGTGTTACCCCTTATGTTTTTTTTTTCAGGTCCAAATTTTGACCTTCTATATCTCGGCTCTGGAAGGGTCTAGAGCCTCCATTTTTGCGCGCTGGTCGAAGTCTCGTGGCCCTCTGTGAGAATCCAGAGTTTCAAGAAGATCGGAGGGGGTCAAAATTTCGGCCAAAAAAAAAATGACAGTGTTACCCCTTATGTTTTTTTTTTCAGGTCCAAATTTTGACCTTCGATATCTCGGCTCTGGGAGGGTCTAGAGCCTCCATTTTTGCGCGCTGGTCGAAGTCTCGCGGCCCTCTGTCAGAATCCAGAGTTTTAAGAAGATCGGAAGGGGTCAAAATTTCGGCCAAAAAAAAAATGACAGTGTTACCCCTTATGTTTTTTTTTCAGGTCCAAATTTTGACCATCTATATCTCGGCTCTGGAAGGGTCTAGAGCCTCCATTTTTGCGCGCTGGTCGAAGTCTCTTGGCCCTCTGTCAGAATCCAGAGTTTCAAGAAGATCGGAGGGGGTCAAAATTTCGGCAAAAAAAAAAAATGACAGTGTTACCCCTTATGTTTTTTTTTCAGGTCCAAATTTTGACCATCGATATCTCGGCTCTGGAAGGGTCTAGAGCCTCCATTTTTGCGCGCTGGTCGAAGTCTCGTGGCCCTCTGTCAGAATCCAGAGTTTCAAGAAGATCGGAGGGGGTCAAAATTTTGGCCAAAAAAAAAATGACAGTGTTACCCCTTATGTTTTTTTTTCAGGTCCAAATTTTGACCTTAGATATCTCGGCTCTGGAAGGGTCTAGGGCCTCCATTTTTGCGCGCTGGTCGAAGTCTTGTGGCCCTCTGTCAGAATCCAGAGTTTCAAGAAGATCGGAGGGGGTCAAAATTTCGGCCAAAAAAAAATGACAGTGTTACCCCTTATGTTTTTTTTTTTCAGGTCCAAATTTTGACCTTCGATATCTCGGCTCTGGAATGGTCTAGAGCCTCCATTTTTGCGCGCTGGTCAAAGTCTCGTGGCCCTCTGTCAGAATCCAGAGTTTCAAGAAGATCGGAGGGGGTCAAAATTTCGGCCAAAAAAAAAAAATGACGGTGTTACCCCTTATGTTTTTTTTTCAGGTCCAAATTTTGACCTTCGATATCTCGGCTCTGGGAGGGTCTAGAGCCTCCATTTTTGCGCGCTGGTCGAAGTCTCGTGGCCCTCTGTCAGAATCCAGAGTTTCAAGAAGATCGGAGGGGGTCAAAATTTCGGCCAAAAATGACAGTGTTACCCCTTATGTTTTTTTTTCGGGTCAAAATTTTGACGTCCGATATCTCGGCTCTGGAAGGGTCTAAAGCCTCCATTTTTGCGCGCTGGTCGAAGTCTCGTGGCCCTCTGTCAGAATCCAGAGTTTCAAGAAGATCGGAGGGGGTCAAAATTTCGGCCAAAAACGACAGTGTTACCCCTTATGGTTTTTTTTCGGGTCAAAACTTTGAAGTCCGATATCTCGGCTCTGGAAGGGTCTAGAGCCTCCATTTTTGCGGGCTGGTCGAAGTCTCGTGGCCCTCTGTCAGAATCCAGAGTTTCAAGAAGATCGGAGGGGGTCAAAATTTCGGCCAAAAAACGACAGTGTTACCCCTTATGGTTTTTTTTCGGGTCAAAATTTTGACGTCCGATATCTCGGCTCTGGAAGGGTCTAAAGCAGGGGTGGGCAAACTTTTTGGCTCAAGGGCCACACTGGGTTTTAAAATTTGACAGAGGGCCGGCCATTTACGTGGACCACGTAATTTACATAGTATATTAATTTATATGCTATAGATATCCCCATTTAGCATTATTATATTTTTTTTATTTAATTTTATATTTATTTTAATGTTATATATATATATATATATATATATATATATATATATATATATTCTTTTTAAATATTGTTTATCCTTAGTGTTATTTAATCAGCCTAACAGTAAATTAGAAACAAAACACCAGCAAGTGTACACTTAGTAAAAATTAGAGAAATGGTGAATGGACTACTTTTATATAGCGCTTTCATAGACCCAATGGCCTCCAAAGCGCTTTTGCCTCACAATCACCCATTCACACATACATTCTTACACCGACGGCGACGACAGCCATGCAAAGCGCCATCCAGCTCGTCGGGAGCAGCTGGGGTTAGGTGTCTTGCTCATGGACACCTCGACACTTGGTCAGGTGGAACCGAGGATTGAACCACCAACCTTTCGGGTTCTAAACAACCCACATGAACCACTGAGCCACTGCTGCCCCAATAAAGGTAGGGTTACATTAATTCAACTTTATTAAAACTCCATATGGTAATCAAATTGCACTTAATACACAAACGTCATACATTTGTGAAAAAAATAAAATAAAAATAAAAAAAATGTACCAATTTATTTTAAGTATGATAAAATGTAAAAATCAAAAGCAGATAAGAACATTTATTGAACAAACGGCAGAGACGGGAGCGTAGCGAGGCGGGCGATAAAGGTAACCGGAAGCAGTCCAAGAGACAAATAGAGGAGAAAAGAAACTAAATATCAAAAGAAAAACTAAAAATCAAATGAAAACTAATCAGGTGTGCAAGTGGTTACTAACATTTTTTTTCTCTGTGAGTTTCCAAAAAAGGAAAAAACATTAACGTGCAACAAGGAGCCTTGTTGTGCTTAAGTCGCTGTCTGAAGGAGTGCTGGAATGTCAATGATTCAATCGTGCAAACGTTCTGTTTCCTGTGATATTAGTTATAAATTGCATATGACAAATTACAAAAAACGGTCTGACTCTGCGGCGTGAGTGTAACTGAGGCCAGCTAGTAGTTGATGTGCGAGTAGACCACTCCCTGATCTCAATAGGCGCTCTAGCGACAGACGTTAGCGGCTGTAGTCTTTGCCTCCTTGTTAGCGCGCCTGACTCTCATGCCGGAGACCCGTGTTCGAGGCCCGCTCGGAGCGGGTCGAGTTGGACCCGTGTGTCTGAGGGGATACATGAGCTTTGCAATGCAACCGTTATTTATTCACTGTATGGTTTCCATGGTGACGCGTCATTGCTTGTCACGTGACACACCAGCACAGCCACAACAGCTCTGAATGAATGAGCTGCTTTATTCAAGTATTGCAGGAAAAAGGCAAAATGAATGTGTGACAGGGATGTTGGTTCGGTGAATGGGTGATGGAAGTAGACACAGGGTCGGCGAATACTGGGGCTCATGCACTTTATTGAGTTACTTTCTCTCCCCACAGCGCTTGCTCGCGCTCACACAATTAATTCAGAATATTTCAAAAACAAATCACATATAAAACAGTACTCTTCCCGCTGGATTCAGCTTCTCAGGTCACAAATGCAGCAACACTCTTTCCACTGAAACAGCTTGCAGCCCAGCGTTTTCTCTCTCTCGACAGCGCGTGCACGAGCTCCCAGTCTCTCTCTCTCCCCACTCTGTCAGCAGGGCCCGCTTACCGCTCTGTTCCCCCCTCGCTCTCCCGCTACAGACCGCGCTGCACATCGCTCCCCATGCAAATGCAATCTCTATGACAATATTTTAAATATTCGAAGGGCCGGATTAAACAGCCTAACGGGCCGCATGTGGCCCGCGGGCCGTAGTTTGCCCACCCCTGGTCTAAAGACTCCATTTTTGCGCGCTGGTCGAAGTCTTGTGGCCCTCTGTCAGAATCCAGAGTTTCAAGAAGATCGGAGGGGTCAAAATTTCGGCCAAAAACGACAGTGTTACCCCTTATGTTTTTTTTTTCGGGTCAAAACTTTGAAGTCCGATATCTCGGCTCTGGAAGGGTCTAGAGCCTCCATTTTTGCGCGCTGGTCGAAGTCTCGTGGCCCTCTGTCAGAATCCAGAGTTTCAAGAAGATCGGAGGGGGTCAAAATTTTGGCCAAAAATGACAGTGTTACCCCTTATGTTTTTTTTTTCGGGTCAAAACTTTGACGTCCGATATCTCGGCTCTGGAAGGGTCTAGAGCCTCCATTTTTGCGGGCTGGTCGAAGTCTCGTGGCCCTCTGTCAGAATCCAGAGTTTCAAGAAGATCGGAGGGGGTCAAAATTTCGGCCAAAAACGACAGTGTTACCCCTTATGTTTTTTTTTTGGCTGAAATTTTGACCTTCGATATCTCGGCTCTGGAAGGGTCTAGAGCCTCCATTTTTGCGCGCTGGTCGATGTCTCGTGGCCCTCTGTCAGAATCCAGAGTTTCAAGAAGATCGGAGGGGGTCAAAATTTCGGCCAAAAAAAAAACATAAGGGGTAACACTGTCATTTTTTTTTTTTGGCCGAAATTTTGACCCCCTCCGATCTTCTTGAAACTCTGGATTCTGACAGAGGGCCACGAGACTTCGACCAGCGCGCAAAAATGGAGGCTCTAGACCCCTCCAGAGCCGAGATATCGGACGTCAAAGTTTTGACCCGAAAAGAAAACATAAGGGGTAACACTGTCGTTTTTGGCCGAAATTTTGACCCCCTCCGATCTTCTTGAAACTCTGGATTCTGACAGAGGGCCACGAGACTTCGATCAGCGCGCAAAAATGGAGGCTCTAGACCCTTCCAGAGCCGAGATATCGGATGTCAAAGTTTTGACCCGAAAAAAAAAACATAAGGGGTAACACTGTCGTTTTTGGCCGAAATTTTGACCCCCTCCGATCTTCTTGAAACTCTGGATTCTGACAGAGGGCCACGAGACATCGACCAGCACGCAAAAATGGAGGCTCTAGACCCTTCCAGAGCCGAGATATCGAAGGTCAAAATTTTGTCCGGAAAAAAAAAACATAAGGGGTAACACTGTCGTTTTTGGCCGAAATTTTGACCCCCTCCGATCTTCTTGAAACTCTGGATTCTGACAGAGGGCCACGAGACTTCGACCAGCCCGCAAAAATGGAGGCTCTAGACCCTTCCAGAGCCGAGATATCGGACGTCAAAGTTTTGACCCGAAAAAAAAACATAAGGGGTAACACTGTCGTTTTTGGACGAAATTTTGACCCCCTCCGATCTTCTTGAAACTCTGGATTCTGACAGAGGGCCACGAGACTTTGACCAGCGCGCAAAAATGGAGGCTCTAGACCCTTCCAGAGCCGAGATATTGAAGGTCAAAATTTGGACCAGAAAAAAAAATGACAGTGTTACCCCTTATGTTTTTTTTTCTGGTCCAAATTTTGACCTTCGATATCTCGGCTCTGGAAGGGTCTAGAGCCTCCATTTTTGCGGGCTGGACGAAGTCTCGTGGCCCTCTGTCAGAATCCAGAGTTTCAAGAAGATCGGAGGGGGTCAAAATTTCGGCCAAAAACGACAGTGTTACCCCTTATGTTTTTTTTTTCGGGTCAAAACTTTGACATCCGATATCTCGGCTCTGGAAGGGTCTAGAGCCTCCATTTTTGCGCGCTGGTCGAAGTCTCGTGGCCCTCTGTCAGAATCCAGAGTTTCAAGAAGATCGGAGGGGGTCAAAATTTCGGCCAAAAACGACAGTGTTACCCCTTATGTTTTTTTTTCGGGTCAAAACTTTGACGTCCGATATCTCGGTTCTGGAAGGGTCTAGAGCCTCCATTTTTGCGCGCTGGTCGAAGTCTCGTGGCCCTCTGTCAGAATCCAGAGTTTCAAGAAGATCGGAGGGGGTCAAAATTTCAGCCAAAAACGACAGTGTTACCCCTTATGTTTTTTTTTTCGGGTCAAAATTTTGACGTCTGATATCTCGGCTCTGGAAGGGTCTAGAGCCTCCATTTTTGCGCGCTGGTCGAAGTCTCGTGGCCCTCTGTCAAAATCCAGAGTTTCAAGAAGATCAGAGGGGGTCAAAATTTCGGCCAAAAACGACAGTGTTACCCCTTATGTTTTTTTTTCGGGTCAAAACTTTGACGTCCGATATCTCGGCTCTGGAAGGGTCTAGAGCCTCCATTTTTGCGGGCTGGTCGAAGTCTCGTGGCCCTCTGTCAGAATCCAGAGTTTCAAGAAGATCGGAGGGGGTCAAAATTTCGGCCAAAAACGACAGTGTTACCCCTTATGTTTTTTTTTCGGGTCAAAACTTTGACGTCCGATATCTCGGCTCTGGAAGGGTCTAGAGCCTCCATTTTTGCGCGCTGGTCGAAGTCTCGTGGCCCTCTGTCAGAATCCAGAGTTTCAAGAAGATCGGAGGGGGTCAAAATTTCGGCCAAAAACGACAGTGTTACCCCTTATGTTTTTTTTTCGGGTCAAAACTTCGACGTCCGATATCTCGGCTCTGGAAGGGTCTAGAGCCTCCATTTTTGCGCGCTGGTCGAAGTCTCGTGGCCCTCTGTCAGAATCCAGAGTTTCAAGAAGATCGGAGGAGGTCAAAATTTCGGCCAAAAACGACAGTGTTACCCCTTATGTTTTTTTTTCGGGTCAAAACTTTGACGTCCGATATCTCGGCTCTGGAAGGGTCTAGAGCCTCCATTTTTGCGGGCTGGTCGAAGTCTCGTGGCCCTCTGTCAGAATCCAGAGTTTCAAGAAGATCGGAGGGGGTCAAAATTTCGGCCAAAAACGACAGTGTTACCCCTTATGTTTTTTTTTTCGGGTCAAAACTTTGACATCCGATATCTCGGCTCTGGAAGGGTCTAGAGCCTCCATTTTTGCGGGCTGGTCGAAGTCTCGTGGCCCTCTGTCAGAATCCAGAGTTTCAAGAAGATCGGAGGGGGTCAAAATTTCGGCCAAAAACGACAGTGTTACCCCTTATGGTTTTTTTTCCGGCCAAAATTTTGACCTTCGATATCTCGGCTCTGGAAGGGTCTAGAGCCTCCATTTTTGCGCGCTGGTCGATGTCTCGTGGCCCTCTGTAAGAATCCAGAGTTTCAAGAAGATCGGAGGGGGTCAAAATTTCGGCCAAAAACGACAGTGTTACCCCTTATGTTTTTTTGGGGTCAAAACTTTGACGTCCGATATCTCGGCTCTGGAAGGGTCTAGAGCCTCCATTTTTGCGGGCTGGTCGAAGTCTCGTGGCCCTCTGTCAGAATCCAGAGTTTCAAGAAGATCGGAGGGGGTCAAAATTTCGGCCAAAAACGACAGTGTTACCCCTTATGTTTTTTTTTTTGGCTGCAATTTTGACCTTCGATAATTCGGCTCTGGAAGGGTCTAGAGCCTCCATTTTTGCGCGCTGGTCGATGTCTCGTGGCCCTCTGTCAGAATCCAGAGTTTCAAGAAGATCGGAGGGGGTCAAAATTTCGGCCAAAAAAAAAAACATAAGGGGTAACACTGTCATTTTTTTTTTGGCCGAAATTTTGACCCCCTCCGATCTTCTTGAAACTCTGGATTCTGACAGAGGGCCACGAGACTTCGACCAGCGCGCAAAAATGGAGGCTCTAGACCCTTCCAGAGCCGAGATATCGGATGTCAAAGTTTTGACCCGAAAAAAAAAACATAAGGGGTAACACTGTCGTTTTTGGCCGAAATTTTGACCCCCTCCGATCTTCTTGAAACTCTGGATTCTGACAGAGGGCCACGAGACTTCGACCAGCCCGCAAAAATGGAGGCTCTAGACCCTTCCAGAGCCGAGATATCGGACTTCAAAGTTTTGACCCGAAAAAAAAGCATAAGGGGTAACACTGTCGTTTTTGGTCGAAATTTTGACCCACTCCGATCTTCTTGAAATTCTGGATTCTGACAGAGGGCCACGAGACTTCGACCAGCGCGCAAAAATGGAGGCTCTAGACCCTTCCAGAGCCGAGATATCGGACGTCAAAGTTTTGACCCGAAAAAAAAAACATAAGGGGTAACACTGTCGTTTTTGGCCGAAATTTTGACCCCCTCCGATCTTCTTGAAACTCTGGATTCTGACAGAGGGCCACGAGACTTTGACCAGCGCGCAAAAATGGAGGCTCTAGACCCTTCCAGAGCCGAGATATTGAAGGTCAAAATTTGGACCAGAAAAAAAAATGACAGTGTTACCCCTTATGTTTTTTTTTCTGGTCCAAATTTTGACCTTCAATATCTCGGCTCTGGAAGGGTCTAGAGCCTCCATTTTTGCGCGCTGGTCGAAGTCTCGTGGCCCTCTGTCAGAATCCAGAGTTTCAAGAAGATCGGAGGGGGTCAAAATTTCGGCCAAAAACGACAGTGTTACCCCTTATGTTTTTTTTTCGGGTCAAAACTTTGACATCCGATATCTCGGCTCTGGAAGGGTCTAGAGCCTCTATTTTTGCGCACTGGTCGAAGTCTCGTGGCCCTCTGTCAGAATCCAGAGTTTCAAGAAGATCGGAGGGGGTCAAAATTTCAGCCAAAAACGACAGTGTTACCCCTTATGTTTTTTTTTCGGGTCAAAATTTTGACGTCTGATATCTCGGCTCTGGAAGGGTCTAGAGCCTCCATTTTTGCGCGCTGGTCGAAGTCTCGTGGCCCTCTGTCAAAATCCAGAGTTTCAAGAAGATCAGAGGGGGTCAAAATTTCGGCCAAAAACGACAGTGTTACCCCTTATGTTTTTTTTTCGGGTCAAAACTTTGACATCCGATATCTCGGCTCTGGAAGGGTCTAGAGCCTCCATTTTTGCGGGCTGGTCGAAGTCTCGTGGCCCTCTGTCAGAATCCAGAGTTTCAAGAAGATCGGAGGGGGTCAAAATTTCGGCCAAAAACGACAGTGTTACCCCTTATGTTTTTTTTTTCGGGTCAAAACTTCGACGTCCGATATCTCGGCTCTGGAAGGGTCTAGAGCCTCCATTTTTGCGCGCTGGTCGAAGTCTCGTGGCCCTCTGTCAGAATCCAGAGTTTCAAGAAGATCGGAGGGGGTCAAAATTTCGACCAAAAACGACAGTGTTACCCCTTATGTTTTTTTTCGGGTCAAAACTTTGACGTCCGATATCTCGGCTCTGGAAGGGTCTAGAGCCTCCATTTTTGCGGGCTGGTCGAAGTCTCGTGGCCCTCTGTCAGAATCCAGAGTTTCAAGAAGATCGGAGGGGGTCAAAATTTCGGCCAAAAACGACAGTGTTACCCCTTATGTTTTTTTTTTCGGGTCAAAACTTTGACATCCGATATCTCGGCTCTGGAAGGGTCTAGAGCCTCCATTTTTGCGCGCTGGTCGAAGTCTCGTGGCCCTCTGTCAGAATCCAGAGTTTCAAGAAGATCGGAGGGGGTCAAAATTTCGGCCAAAAACGACAGTGTTACCCCTTATGTTTTTTTTTCCGGCCAAAATTTTGACCTTCGATATCTCGGCTCTGGAAGGGTCTAGAGCCTCCATTTTTGCGCGCTGGTCGATGTCTCGTGGCCCTCTGTCAGAATCCAGAGTTTCAAGAAGATCGGAGGGGGTCAAAATTTCGGCCAAAAACGACAGTGTTACCCCTTATGTTTTTTTTGGGTCAAAACTTTGACGTCCGATATCTCGGCTCTGGAAGGGTCTAGAGCCTCCATTTTTGCGGGCTGGTCGAAGTCTCGTGGCCCTCTGTCAGAATCCAGAGTTTCAAGAAGATCGGAGGGGGTCAAAATTTCGGCCAAAAACGACAGTGTTACCCCTTATGTTTTTTTTTTGGCTGAAATTTTGACCTTCGATAATTCGGCTCTGGAAGGGTCTAGAGCCTCCATTTTTGCGCGCTGGTCGATGTCTCGTGGCCCTCTGTCAGAATCCAGAGTTTCAAGAAGATCGGAGGGGGTCAAAATTTCGGCCAAAAAAAAAAACATAAGGGGTAACACTGTCATTTTTTTTTTTGGCCGAAATTTTGACCCCCTCCGATCTTCTTGAAACTCTGGATTCTGACAGAGGGCCACGAGACTTCGACCAGCGCGCAAAAATGGAGGCTCTAGACCCTTCCAGAGCCGAGATATCGGACGTCAAAGTTTTGACCCGAAAAAAAAACATAAGGGGTAACACTGTCGTTTTTGGCCGAAATTTTGACCCCCTCCGATCTTCTTGAAACTCTGGATTCTGACAGAGGGCCACGAGACTTCGACCAGCCCGCAAAAATGGAGGCTCTAGACCCTTCCAGAGCCGAGATATCGGACGTCAAAGTTTTGACCCGAAAAAAAAACATAAGGGGTAACACTGTCGTTTTTGGACGAAATTTTGACCCCCTCTGATCTTCTTGAAACTCTGGATTCTGACAGAGGGCCACGAGACTTCGACCAGCGCGCAAAAATGGAGGCTCTACACCCTTCCAGAGCCGAGATATCGGATGTCAAAATTTTGACCCGAAAAAAAAACATAAGGGGTAACACTGTCGTTTTTGGCCGAAATTTTGACCCCCTCCGATCTTCTTGAAACTCTGGATTCTGACAGAGGGCCACGAGACTTTGACCAGCGCGCAAAAATGGAGGCTCTAGACCCTTCCAGAGCCGAGATATTGAAGGTCAAAATTTGGACCAGAAAAAAAAATGACAGTGTTACCCCTTATGTTTTTTTTTCTGGTCCAAATTTTGACCTTCGATATCTCGGCTCTGGAAGGGTCTAGAGCCTCCATTTTTGCGGGCTGGTCGAAGTCTCGTGGCCCTCTGTCAGAATCCAGAGTTTCAAGAAGATCGGAGGGGGTCAAAATTTCGGCCAAAAACGACAGTGTTACCCCTTATGTTTTTTTTTTCGGGTCAAAACTTTGACATCCGATATCTCGGCTCTGGAAGGGTCTAGAGCCTCCATTTTTGCGCGCTGGTCGAAGTCTCGTGGCCCTCTGTCAGAATCCAGATTTTCAAGAAGATCGGAGGGGGTCAAAATTTCGGCCAAAAACGACAGTGTTACCCCTTATGTTTTTTTTTCGGGTCAAAACTTTGACGTCCGATATCTCGGTTCTGGAAGGGTCTAGAGCCTCCATTTTTGCGCGCTGGTCGAAGTCTCGTGGCCCTCTGTCAGAATCCAGAGTTTCAAGAAGATCGGAGGGGGTCAAAATTTCAGCCAAAAACGACAGTGTTACCCCTTATGTTTTTTTTTTCGGGTCAAAATTTTGACGTCTGATATCTCGGCTCTGGAAGGGTCTAGAGCCTCCATTTTTGCGCGCTGGTCGAAGTCTCGTGGCCCTCTGTCAAAATCCAGAGTTTCAAGAAGATCAGAGGGGGTCAAAATTTCGGCCAAAAACGACAGTGTTACCCCTTATGTTTTTTTTTCGGGTCAAAACTTTGACGTCCGATATCTCGGCTCTGGAAGGGTCTAGAGCCTCCATTTTTGCGGGCTGGTCGAAGTCTCGTGGCCCTCTGTCAGAATCCAGAGTTTCAAGAAGATCGGAGGGGGTCAAAATTTCGGCCAAAAACGACAGTGTTACCCCTTATGTTTTTTTTTCGGGTCAAAACTTTGACGTCCGATATCTCGGCTCTGGAAGGGTCTAGAGCCTCCATTTTTGCGCGCTGGTCGAAGTCTCGTGGCCCTCTGTCAGAATCCAGAGTTTCAAGAAGATCGGAGGGGGTCAAAATTTCGGCCAAAAACGACAGTGTTACCCCTTATGTTTTTTTTTCGGGTCAAAACTTCGACGTCCGATATCTCGGCTCTGGAAGGGTCTAGAGCCTCCATTTTTGCGCGCTGGTCGAAGTCTCGTGGCCCTCTGTCAGAATCCAGAGTTTCAAGAAGATCGGAGGAGGTCAAAATTTCGGCCAAAAACGACAGTGTTACCCCTTATGTTTTTTTTTCGGGTCAAAACTTTGACGTCCGATATCTCGGCTCTGGAAGGGTCTAGAGCCTCCATTTTTGCGGGCTGGTCGAAGTCTCGTGGCCCTCTGTCAGAATCCAGAGTTTCAAGAAGATCGGAGGGGGTCAAAATTTCGGCCAAAAACGACAGTGTTACCCCTTATGTTTTTTTTTTCGGGTCAAAACTTTGACATCCGATATCTCGGCTCTGGAAGGGTCTAGAGCCTCCATTTTTGCGCGCTGGTCGAAGTCTCGTGGCCCTCTGTCAGAATCCAGAGTTTCAAGAAGATCGGAGGGGGTCAAAATTTCGGCCAAAAACGACAGTGTTACCCCTTATGGTTTTTTTTCCGGCCAAAATTTTGACCTTCGATATCTCGGCTCTGGAAGGGTCTAGAGCCTCCATTTTTGCGCGCTGGTCGATGTCTCGTGGCCCTCTGTCAGAATCCAGAGTTTCAAGAAGATCGGAGGGGGTCAAAATTTCGGCCAAAAACGACAGTGTTACCCCTTATGTTTTTTTGGGGTCAAAACTTTGACGTCCGATATCTCGGCTCTGGAAGGGTCTAGAGCCTCCATTTTTGCGGGCTGGTCGAAGTCTCGTGGCCCTCTGTCAGAATCCAGAGTTTCAAGAAGATCGGAGGGGGTCAAAATTTCGGCCAAAAACGACAGTGTTACCCCTTATGTTTTTTTTTTTGGCTGCAATTTTGACCTTCGATAATTCGGCTCTGGAAGGGTCTAGAGCCTCCATTTTTGCGCGCTGGTCGATGTCTCGTGGCCCTCTGTCAGAATCCAGAGTTTCAAGAAGATCGGAGGGGGTCAAAATTTCGGCCAAAAAAAAAAACATAAGGGGTAACACTGTCATTTTTTTTTTGGCCGAAATTTTGACCCCCTCCGATCTTCTTGAAACTCTGGATTCTGACAGAGGGCCACGAGACTTCGACCAGCGCGCAAAAATGGAGGCTCTAGACCCTTCCAGAGCCGAGATATCGGATGTCAAAGTTTTGACCCGAAAAAAAAACATAAGGGGTAACACTGTCGTTTTTGGCCGAAATTTTGACCCCCTCCGATCTTCTTGAAACTCTGGATTCTGACAGAGGGCCACGAGACTTCGACCAGCCCGCAAAAATGGAGGCTCTAGACCCTTCCAGAGCCGAGATATCGGACTTCAAAGTTTTGACCCGAAAAAAAAGCATAAGGGGTAACACTGTCGTTTTTGGTCGAAATTTTGACCCACTCCGATCTTCTTGAAATTCTGGATTCTGACAGAGGGCCACGAGACTTCGACCAGCGCGCAAAAATGGAGGCTCTAGACCCTTCCAGAGCCGAGATATCGGATGTCAAAGTTTTGACCCGAAAAAAAAAACATAAGGGGTAACACTGTCGTTTTTGGCCGAAATTTTGACCCCCTCCGATCTTCTTGAAACTCTGGATTCTGACAGAGGGCCACGAGACTTTGACCAGCGCGCAAAAATGGAGGCTCTAGACCCTTCCAGAGCCGAGATATTGAAGGTCAAAATTTGGACCAGAAAAAAAAATGACAGTGTTACCCCTTATGTTTTTTTTTCTGGTCCAAATTTTGACCTTCAATATCTCGGCTCTGGAAGGGTCTAGAGCCTCCATTTTTGCGCGCTGGTCGAAGTCTCGTGGCCCTCTGTCAGAATCCAGAGTTTCAAGAAGATCGGAGGGGGTCAAAATTTCGGCCAAAAACGACAGTGTTACCCCTTATGTTTTTTTTTCGGGTCAAAACTTTGACATCCGATATCTCGGCTCTGGAAGGGTCTAGAGCCTCTATTTTTTGCGCACTGGTCGAAGTCTCGTGGCCCTCTGTCAGAATCCAGAGTTTCAAGAAGATCGGAGGGGGTCAAAATTTCAGCCAAAAACGACAGTGTTACCCCTTATGTTTTTTTTTCGGGTCAAAATTTTGACGTCTGATATCTCGGCTCTGGAAGGGTCTAGAGCCTCCATTTTTGCGCGCTGGTCGAAGTCTCGTGGCCCTCTGTCAAAATCCAGAGTTTCAAGAAGATCAGAGGGGGTCAAAATTTCGGCCAAAAACGACAGTGTTACCCCTTATGTTTTTTTTTCGGGTCAAAACTTTGACATCCGATATCTCGGCTCTGGAAGGGTCTAGAGCCTCCATTTTTGCGGGCTGGTCGAAGTCTCGTGGCCCTCTGTCAGAATCCAGAGTTTCAAGAAGATCGGAGGGGGTCAAAATTTTGGCCAAAAACGACAGTGTTACCCCTTATGTTTTTTTTTTCGGGTCAAAACTTTGACGTCCGATATCTCGGCTCTGGAAGGGTCTAGAGCCTCCATTTTTGCGCGCTGGTCGAAGTCTCGTGGCCCTCTGTCAGAATCCAGAGTTTCAAGAAGATCGGAGGGGGTCAAAATTTTGGCCAAAAACGACAGTGTTACCCCTTATGTTTTTTTTTCGGGTCAAAACTTTGACGTCCGATATCTCGGCTCTGGAAGGGTCTAGAGCCTCCATTTTTGCGCGCTGGTCGAAGTCTCGTGGCCCTCTGTCAGAATCCAGAGTTTCAAGAAGATCGGAGGGGGTCAAAATTTCGGCCAAAAACGACAGTGTTACCCCTTATGTTTTTTTTTTCGGGTCAAAACTTCGACGTCCGATATCTCGGCTCTGGAAGGGTCTAGAGCCTCCATTTTTGCGCGCTGGTCGAAGTCTCGTGGCCCTCTGTCAGAATCCAGAGTTTCAAGAAGATCGGAGGGGGTCAAAATTTCGACCAAAAACGACAGTGTTACCCCTTATGTTTTTTTTCGGGTCAAAACTTTGACGTCCGATATCTCGGCTCTGGAAGGGTCTAGAGCCTCCATTTTTGCGGGCTGGTCGAAGTCTCGTGGCCCTCTGTCAGAATCCAGAGTTTCAAGAAGATCGGAGGGGGTCAAAATTTCGGCCAAAAACGACAGTGTTACCCCTTATGTTTTTTTTTTCGGGTCAAAACTTTGACATCCGATATCTCGGCTCTGGAAGGGTCTAGAGCCTCCATTTTTGCGCGCTGGTCGAAGTCTCGTGGCCCTCTGTCAGAATCCAGAGTTTCAAGAAGATCGGAGGGGGTCAAAATTTCGGCCAAAAACGACAGTGTTACCCCTTATGTTTTTTTTTCCGGCCAAAATTTTGACCTTCGATATCTCGGCTCTGGAAGGGTCTAGAGCCTCCATTTTTGCGCGCTGGTCGATGTCTCGTGGCCCTCTGTCAGAATCCAGAGTTTCAAGAAGATCGGAGGGGGTCAAAATTTCGGCCAAAAACGACAGTGTTACCCCTTATGTTTTTTTTGGGTCAAAACTTTGACGTCCGATATCTCGGCTCTGGAAGGGTCTAGAGCCTCCATTTTTGCGGGCTGGTCGAAGTCTCGTGGCCCTCTGTCAGAATCCAGAGTTTCAAGAAGATCGGAGGGGGTCAAAATTTCGGCCAAAAACGACAGTGTTACCCCTTATGTTTTTTTTTTTGGCTGAAATTTTGACCTTCGATAATTCGGCTCTGGAAGGGTCTAGAGCCTCCATTTTTGCGCGCTGGTCGATGTCTCGTGGCCCTCTGTCAGAATCCAGAGTTTCAAGAAGATCGGAGGGGGTCAAAATTTCGGCCAAAAAAAAAACATAAGGGGTAACACTGTCATTTTTTTTTTTTGGCCGAAATTTTGACCCCCTCCGATCTTCTTGAAACTCTGGATTCTGACAGAGGGCCACGAGACTTCGACCAGCGCGCAAAAATGGAGGCTCTAGACCCTTCCAGAGCCGAGATATCGGACGTCAAAGTTTTGACCCGAAAAAAAAACATAAGGGGTAACACTGTCGTTTTTGGCCGAAATTTTGACCCCCTCCGATCTTCTTGAAACTCTGGATTCTGACAGAGGGCCACGAGACTTCGACCAGCGCGCAAAAATGGAGGCTCTAGACCCTTCCAGAGCCGAGATATCGGACTTCAAAGTTTTGACCCGAAAAAAAAACATAAGGGGTAACACTGTCGTTTTTGGTCGAAATTTTGACCCTCTCCGATCTTCTTGAAATTCTGGATTCTGACAGAGGGCCACGAGACTTCGACCAGCGCGCAAAAATGGAGGCTCTAGACCCTTCCAGAGCCGAGATATCGGATGTCAAAGTTTTGACCCGAAAAAAAAAACATAAGGGGTAACACTGTCGTTTTTGGCCGAAATTTTGACCCCCTCCGATCTTCTTGAAACTCTGGATTCTGACAGAGGGCCACGAGACTTCGACCAGCGCGCAAAAATGGAGGCTCTAGACCCTTCCAGAGCCGAGATATTGAAGGTCAAAATTTGGACCAGAAAAAAAAATGACAGTGTTACCCCTTATGTTTTTTTTCTGGTCCAAATTTTGACCTTCGATATCTCGGCTCTGGAAGGGTCTAGAGCCTCCATTTTTGCGGGCTGGTCGAAGTCTCGTGGCCCTCTTTCAGAATCCAGAGTTTCAAGAAGATCGGAGGGGGTCAAAATTTCGGCCAAAAACGACAGTGTTACCCCTTATGTTTTTTTTTTCGGGTCAAAACTTTGACATCCGATATCTCGGCTCTGGAAGGGTCTAGAGCCTCCATTTTTGCGCGCTGGTCGAAGTCTCGTGGCCCTCTGTCAGAATCCAGAGTTTCAAGAAGATCGGAGGGGGTCAAAATTTCGGCCAAAAACGACAGTGTTACCCCTTATGTTTTTTTTCGGGTCAAAACTTTGACGTCCGATATCTCGGTTCTGGAAGGGTCTAGAGCCTCCATTTTTGCGCGCTGGTCGAAGTCTCGTGGCCCTCTGTCAGAATCCAGAGTTTCAAGAAGATCGGAGGGGGTCAAAATTTCAGCCAAAAACGACAGTGTTACCCCTTATGTTTTTTTTTTCGGGTCAAAATTTTGACGTCTGATATCTCGGCTCTGGAAGGGTCTAGAGCCTCCATTTTTGCGCGCTGGTCGAAGTCTCGTGGCCCTCTGTCAAAATCCAGAGTTTCTAGAAGATCAGAGGGGGTCAAAATTTTGGCCAAAAACGACAGTGTTACTTACCCCTTATGTTTTTTTTTCGGGTCAAAACTTTGACGTCCGATATCTCGGCTCTGGAAGGGTCTAGAGCCTCCATTTTTGCGGGCTGGTCGAAGTCTCGTGGCCCTCTGTCAGAATCCAGAGTTTCAAGAAGATCGGAGGGGGTCAAAATTTCGGCCAAAAACGACAGTGTTACCCCTTATGTTTTTTTTTCGGGTCAAAACTTTGACGTCTGATATCTCGGCTCTGGAAGGGTCTAGAGCCTCCATTTTTGCGCGCTGGTCGAAGTCTCGTGGCCCTCTGTCAGAATCCAGAGTTTCAAGAAGATCGGAGGGGGTCAAAATTTCGGCCAAAAACGACAGTGTTACCCCTTATGTTTTTTTTTTCGGGTCAAAACTTCGACGTCCGATATCTCGGCTCTGGAAGGGTCTAGAGCCTCCATTTTTGCGCGCTGGTCGAAGTCTCGTGGCCCTCTGTCAGAATCCAGAGTTTCAAGAAGATCGGAGGGGGTCAAAATTTCGGCCAAAAACGACAGTGTTACCCCTTATGTTTTTTTTTTCGGGTCAAAACTTTGACGTCCGATATCTCGGCTCTGGAAGGGTCTAGAGCCTCCATTTTTGCGGGCTGGTCGAAGTCTCGTGGCCCTCTGTCAGAATCCAGAGTTTCAAGAAGATCGGAGGGGGTCAAAATTTCGGCCAAAAACGACAGTGTTACCCCTTATGTTTTTTTTTTCGGGTCAAAACTTTGACATCCGATATCTCGGCTCTGGAAGGGTCTAGAGCCTCCATTTTTGCGCGCTGGTCGAAGTCTCGTGGCCCTCTGTCAGAATCCAGAGTTTCAAGAAGATCGGAGGGGGTCAAAATTTCGGCCAAAAACGACAGTGTTACCCCTTATGTTTTTTTTTCCGGCCAAAATTTTGACCTTCGATATCTCGGCTCTGGAAGGGTCTAGAGCCTCCATTTTTGCGCGCTGGTCGAAGTCTCGTGGCCCTCTGTCAGAATCCAGAGTTTCAAGAAGATCGGAGGGGGTCAAAATTTCGGCCAAAAACGACAGTGTTACCCCTTATGTTTTTTTTTCGGGTCAAAACTTTGACGTCCGATATCTCGGCTCTGGAAGGGTCTAGAGCCTCCATTTTTGCGCGCTGATCGAAGTCTCGTGGCCCTCTGTCAGAATCCAGAGTTTCAAGAAGATCGGAGGGGGTCAAAATTTCGGCCAAAAACGACAGTGTTACCCCTTATGTTTTTTTTTTTGGCTGAAATTTTGACCTTCGATAATTCGGCTCTGGAAGGGTCTAGAGCCTCCATTTTTGCGCGCTGGTCGATGTCTCGTGGCCCTCTGTCAGAATCCAGAGTTTCAAGAAGATCGGAGGGGGTCAAAATTTCGGCCAAAAAAAAAAAACATAAGGGGTAACACTGTCATTTTTTTTTTTTGGCCGAAATTTTGACCCCCTCCGATCTTCTTGAAACTCTGGATTCTGACAGAGGGCCACGAGACTTCGACCAGCGCGCAAAAATGGAGGCTCTAGACCCTTCCAGAGCCGAGATATCGGACGTCAAAGTTTTGACCCGAAAAAAAAACATAAGGGGTAACACTGTCGTTTTTGGCCGAAATTTTGACCCCCTCCGATCTTCTTGAAACTCTGGATTCTGACAGAGGGCCACGAGACTTCGACCAGCGCGCAAAAATGGAGGCTCTAGACCCTTCCAGAGCCGAGATATCGGACTTCAAAGTTTTGACCCGAAAAAAAAACATAAGGGGTAACACTGTCGTTTTTGGTCGAAATTTTGACCCTCTCCGATCTTCTTGAAATTCTGGATTCTGACAGAGGGCCACGAGACTTCGACCAGCGCGCAAAAATGGAGGCTCTAGACCCTTCCAGAGCCGAGATATCGGATGTCAAAGTTTTGACCCGAAAAAAAAACATAAGGGGTAACACTGTCGTTTTTGGCCGAAATTTTGACCCCCTCCGATCTTCTTGAAACTCTGGATTCTGACAGAGGGCCACGAGACTTTGACCAGCGCGCAAAAATGGAGGCTCTAGACCCTTCCAGAGCCGAGATATTGAAGGTCAAAATTTGGACCAGAAAAAAAAATGACAGTGTTACCCCTTATGTTTTTTTTTTCTGGTCCAAATTTTGACCTTCAATATCTCGGCTCTGGAAGGGTCTAGAGCCTCCATTTTTGCGCGCTGGTCGAAGTCTCGTGGCCCTCTGTCAGAATCCAGAGTTTCAAGAAGATCGGAGGGGGTCAAAATTTCGGCCAAAAACGACAGTGTTACCCCTTATGTTTTTTTTTTCGGGTCAAAACTTTGACATCCGATATCTCGGCTCTGGAAGGGTCTAGAGCCTCTATTTTTGCGTACTGGTCGAAGTCTCGTGGCCCTCTGTCAGAATCCAGAGTTTCAAGAAGATCGGAGAGGGTCAAAATTTCGACCAAAAACGACAGTGTTACCCCTTATGTTTTTTTTTTCGGGTCAAAACTTTGAAGTCCGATATCTCGGCTCTGGAAGGGTCTAGAGCCTCCATTTTTGCGCGCTGGTCGAAGTCTCGTGGCCCTCTGTCAGAATCCAGAGTTTCAAGAAGATCGGAGGGGGTCAAAATTTCGGCCAAAAACGACAGTGTTACCCCTTATGTTTTTTTTTTCGGGTCAAAACTTTGACATCCGATATCTCGGCTCTGGAAGGGTCTAGAGCCTCCATTTTTGCGCGCTGGTCGAAGTCTCGTGGCCCTCTGTCAGAATCCAGAGTTTCAAGAAGATCGGAGGGGGTCAAAATTTCGGCCAAAAACGACAGTGTTACCCCTTATGTTTTTTTTTTTCGGGTCAAAACTTTGACATCCGATATCTCGGCTCTGGAAGGGTCTAGAGCCTCCATTTTTGCGCGCTGATCGAAGTCTCGTGGCCCTCTGTCAGAATCCAGAGTTTCAAGAAGATCGGAGGGGGTCAAAATTTCGTCCAAAAACGACAGTGTTACCCCTTATGTTTTTTTTTTCCGGCCAAAATTTTGACCTTCGATATCTCGGCTCTGGAAGGGTCTAGAGCCTCCATTTTTGCGTGCTGGTCGATGTCTCGTGGCCCTCTGTCAGAATCCAGAGTTTCAAGAAGATCGGAGGGGGTCAAAATTTCGGCCAAAAACGACAGTGTTACCCCTTATGTTTTTTTTGGGTCAAAACTTTGACGTCCGATATCTCGGCTCTGGAAGGGTCTAGAGCCTCCATTTTTGCGGGCTGGTCGAAGTCTCGTGGCCCTCTGTCAGAATCCAGAGTTTCAAGAAGATCGGAGGGGGTCAAAATTTCGGCCAAAAACGACAGTGTTACCCCTTATGTTTTTTTTTTTGGGTGAAATTTTGACCTTCGATAATTCGGCTCTGGAAGGGTCTAGAGCCTCCATTTTTGCGCGCTGGTCGATGTCTCGTGGCCCTCTGTCAGAATCCAGAGTTTCAAGAAGATCGGAGGGGGTCAAAATTTCGGCCAAAAAAAAAAAACATAAGGGGTAACACTGTCATTTTTTTTTGGCCGAAATTTTGACCCCCTCCGATCTTCTTGAAACTCTGGATTCTGACAGAGGGCCACGAGACTTCGACCAGCGCGCAAAAATGGAGGCTCTAGACCCTTCCAGAGCCGAGATATCGGACGTCAAAGTTTTGACCCGAAAAAAAAACATAAGGGGTAACACTGTCGTTTTTGGCCGAAATTTTGACCCCCTCCGATCTTCTTGAAACTCTGGATTCTGACAGAGGGCCACGAGACTTCGACCAGCGCGCAAAAATGGAGGCTCTAGACCCTTCCAGAGCCGAGATATCGGACTTCAAAGTTTTGACCCGAAAAAAAAACATAAGGGGTAACACTGTCGTTTTTGGTCGAAATTTTGACCCCCTCCGATCTTCTTGAAATTCTGGATTCTGACAGAGGGCCACGAGACTTCGACCAGCGCGCAAAAATGGAGGCTCTAGACCCTTCCAGAGCCGAGATATCGGATGTCAAAGTTTTGACCCGAAAAAAAAACATAAGGGGTAACACTGTCGTTTTTGGCCGAAATTTTGACCCCCTCCGATCTTCTTGAAACTCTGGATTCTGACAGAGGGCCACGAGACATCGACCAGCGCGCAAAAATGGAGGCTCTAGACCCTTCCAGAGCCGAGATATCGAAGGTCAAAATTTTGGCCGGAAAAAAAAACATAAGGGGTAACACTGTCGTTTTTGGCCGAAATTTTGACCCCCTCCGATCTTCTTGAAACTCTGGATTCTGACAGAGGGCCACGAGACTTCGACCAGCGCGCAAAAATGGAGGCTCTAGACCCTTCCAGAGCCGAGATATCGGATGTCAAAGTTTTGACCCGAAAAAAAAACATAAGGGGTAACACTGTCGTTTTTGGCCGAAATTTTGACCCCCTCCGATCTTCTTGAAACTCTGGATTCTGACAGAGGGCCACGAGACTTCGACCAGCCCGCAAAAATGGAGGCTCTAGACCCTTCCAGAGCCGAGATATCGGACTTCAAAGTTTTGACCCGAAAAAAAAACATAAGGGGTAACACTGTCATTTTTGGTCGAAATTTTGACCCTCTCCGATCTTCTTGAAATTCTGGATTCTGACAGAGGGCCACGAGACTTCGACCAGCGCGCAAAAATGGAGGCTCTAGACCCTTCCAGAGCCGAGATATCGGATGTCAAAGTTTTGACCCGAAAAAAAAACATAAGGGGTAACACTGTCGTTTTTGGCCGAAATTTTGACCCCCTCCGATCTTCTTGAAACTCTGGATTCTGACAGAGGGCCACGAGACTTTGACCAGCGCGCAAAAATGGAGGCTCTAGACCCTTCCAGAGCCGAGATATTGAAGGTCAAAATTTGGACCAGAAAAAAAAATGACAGTGTTACCCCTTATGTTTTTTTTTTCTGGTCCAAATTTTGACCTTCAATATCTCGGCTCTGGAAGGGTCTAGAGCCTCCATTTTTGCGCGCTGGTCGAAGTCTCGTGGCCCTCTGTCAGAATCCAGAGTTTCAAGAAGATCGGAGGGGGTCAAAATTTCGGCCAAAAACGACAGTGTTACCCCTTATGTTTTTTTTTCGGGTCAAAACTTTGACATCCGATATCTCGGCTCTGGAAGGGTCTAGAGCCTCTATTTTTGCGCACTGGTCGAAGTCTCGTGGCCCTCTGTCAGAATCCAGAGTTTCAAGAAGATCGGAGAGGGTCAAAATTTCGACCAAAAACGACAGTGTTACCCCTTATGTTTTTTTTTTCGGGTCAAAACTTTGAAGTCCGATATCTCGGCTCTGGAAGGGTCTAGAGCCTCCATTTTTGCGCGCTGGTCGAAGTCTCGTGGCCCTCTGTCAGAATCCAGAGTTTCAAGAAGATCGGAGGGGGTCAAAATTTCGGCCAAAAACGACAGTGTTACCCCTTATGTTTTTTTTTTTCGGGTCAAAACTTTGACATCCGATATCTCGGCTCTGGAAGGGTCTAGAGCCTCCATTTTTGCGCGCTGGTCGAAGTCTCGTGGCCCTCTGTCAGAATCCAGAGTTTCAAGAAGATCGGAGGGGGTCAAAATTTCGGCCAAAAACGACAGTGTTACCCCTTATGTTTTTTTTTTTCGGGTCAAAACTTTGACATCCGATATCTCGGCTCTGGAAGGGTCTAGAGCCTCCATTTTTGCGCGCTGATCGAAGTCTCGTGGCCCTCTGTCAGAATCCAGAGTTTCAAGAAGATCGGAGGGGGTCAAAATTTCGTCCAAAAACGACAGTGTTACCCCTTATGTTTTTTTTTTCCGGCCAAAATTTTGACCTTCGATATCTCGGCTCTGGAAGGGTCTAGAGCCTCCATTTTTGCGCGCTGGTCGATGTCTCGTGGCCCTCTGTCAGAATCCAGAGTTTCAAGAAGATCGGAGGGGGTCAAAATTTCGGCCAAAAACGACAGTGTTACCCCTTATGTTTTTTTTGGGTCAAAACTTTGACGTCCGATATCTCGGCTCTGGAAGGGTCTAGAGCCTCCATTTTTGCGGGCTGGTCGAAGTCTCGTGGCCCTCTGTCAGAATCCAGAGTTTCAAGAAGATCGGAGGGGGTCAAAATTTCGGCCAAAAACGACAGTGTTACCCCTTATGTTTTTTTTTTTGGGTGAAATTTTGACCTTCGATAATTCGGCTCTGGAAGGGTCTAGAGCCTCCATTTTTGCGCGCTGGTCGATGTCTCGTGGCCCTCTGTCAGAATCCAGAGTTTCAAGAAGATCGGAGGGGGTCAAAATTTCGGCCAAAAAAAAAAAACATAAGGGGTAACACTGTCATTTTTTTTTTTGGCCGAAATTTTGACCCCCTCCGATCTTCTTGAAACTCTGGATTCTGACAGAGGGCCACGAGACTTCGACCAGCGCGCAAAAATGGAGGCTCTTGACCCTTCCAGAGCCGAGATATCGGACGTCAAAGTTTTGACCCGAAAAAAAAACATAAGGGGTAACACTGTCGTTTTTGGCCGAAATTTTGACCCCCTCCGATCTTCTTGAAACTCTGGATTCTGACAGAGGGCCACGAGACTTCGACCAGCGCGCAAAAATGGAGGCTCTAGACCCTTCCAGAGCCGAGATATCGGACTTCAAAGTTTTGACCCGAAAAAAAAACATAAGGGGTAACACTGTCGTTTTTGGTCGAAATTTTGACCCCCTCCGATCTTCTTGAAATTCTGGATTCTGACAGAGGGCCACGAGACTTCGACCAGCGCGCAAAAATGGAGGCTCTAGACCCTTCCAGAGCCGAGATATCGGATGTCAAAGTTTTGACCCGAAAAAAAACATAAGGGGTAACACTGTCGTTTTTGGCCGAAATTTTGACCCCCTCCGATCTTCTTGAAACTCTGGATTCTGACAGAGGGCCACGAGACTTCGACCAGCGCGCAAAAATGGAGGCTCTAGACCCTTCCAGAGCCGAGATATTGAAGGTCAAAATTTGGACCAGAAAAAAAAATGACAGTGTTACCCCTTATGTTTTTTTTCTGGTCCAAATTTTGACCTTCGATATCTCGGCTCTGGAAGGGTCTAGAGCCTCCATTTTTGCGGGCTGGTCGAAGTCTCGTGGCCCTCTGTCAGAATCCAGAGTTTCAAGAAGATCGGAGGGGGTCAAAATTTCGGCCAAAAACGACAGTGTTACCCCTTATGTTTTTTTTTTTCGGGTCAAAACTTTGACATCCGATATCTCGGCTCTGGAAGGGTCTAGAGCCTCCATTTTTGCGCGCTGGTCGAAGTCTCGTGGCCCTCTGTCAGAATCCAGAATTTCAAGAAGATCGGAGGGGGTCAAAATTTCGGCCAAAAACGACAGTGTTACCCCTTATGTTTTTTTTTTTGGCTGAAATTTTGACCTTTGATATCTCGGCTCTGGAAGGGTCTAGAGCCTCCATTTTTGCGCGCTGGTCGAAGTCTCGTGGCCCTCTGTCAGAATCCAGAGTTTCAAGAAGATCGGAGGGGGTCAAAATTTCGGCCAAAAACGACAGTGTTACCCCTTATGTTTTTTTTTTCGGGTCAAAACTTTGACATCCGATATCTCGGCTCTGGAAGGGTCTAGAGCCTCCATTTTTGCGCGCTGGTCGAAGTCTCGTGGCCCTCTGTCAGAATCCAGAGTTTCAAGAAGATCGGAGGGGGTGAAAATTTCGGCCAAAAACGACAGTGTTACCCCTTATGTTTTTTTTTCCGGCCAAAATTTTGACCTTCGATATCTCGGCTCTGGAAGGGTCTAGAGCCTCCATTTTTGCGCGCTGGTCGATGTCTCGTGGCCCTCTGTCAGAATCCAGAGTTTCAAGAAGATCGGAGGGGGTCAAAATTTCGGCCAAAAATGACAGTGTTACCCCTTATGTTTTTTTTGGGTCAAAACTTTGACGTCCGATATCTCGGCTCTGGAAGGGTCTAGAGCCTCCATTTTTGCGGGCTGGTCGAAGTCTCGTGGCCCTCTGTCAGAATCCAGAGTTTCAAGAAGATCGGAGGGGGTCAAAATTTCGGCCAAAAACGACAGTGTTACCCCTTATGTTTTTTTTTTTGGCTGAAATTTTGACCTTCGATAATTCGGCTCTGGAAGGGTCTAGAGCCTCCATTTTTGCGCGCTGGTCGATGTCTCGTGGCCCTCTGTCAGAATCCAGAGTTTCAAGAAGATCGGAGGGGGTCAAAATTTCGGCCAAAAAAAAAAACATAAGGGGTAACACTGTCATTTTTTTTTTTTGGCCGAAATTTTGACCCCCTCCGATCTTCTTGAAACTCTGGATTCTGACAGAGGGCCACGAGACTTCGACCAGCGCGCAAAAATGGAGGCTCTAGACCCTTCCAGAGCCGAGATATCGGACGTCAAAGTTTTGACCCGAAAAAAAAACATAAGGGGTAACACTGTCGTTTTTGGCCGAAATTTTGACCCCCTCCGATCTTCTTGAAACTCTGGATTCTGACAGAGGGCCACGAGACTTCGACCAGCGCGCAAAAATGGAGGCTCTAGACCCTTCCAGAGCCGAGATATCGGATGTCAAAGTTTTGACCCGAAAAAAAAAACATAAGGGGTAACACTGTCGTTTTTGGCCGAAATTTTGACCCCCTCCGATCTTCTTGAAACTCTGGATTCTGACAGAGGGCCACGAGACTTCGACCAGCCCGCAAAAATGGAGGCTCTAGACCCTTCCAGAGCCGAGATATCGAAGGTCAAAATTTGGACCAGAAAAAAAACATAAGGGGTAACACTGTCATTTTTTTTTCTGGTCCAAATTTTGACCTTCGATATCTCGGCTCTGGAAGGGTCTAGAGCCTCCATTTTTGCGGGCTGGTCGAAGTCTCGTGGCCCTCTGTCAGAATCCAGAGTTTCAAGAAGATCGGAGGGGGTCAAAATTTCGGCCAAAAACGACAGTGTTACCCCTTATGTTTTTTTTTTCGGGTCAAAACTTTGACATCCGATATCTCGGCTCTGGAAGGGTCTAGAGCCTCCATTTTTGCGCGCTGGTCGAAGTCTCGTGGCCCTCTGTCAGAATCCAGAATTTCAAGAAGATCGGAGGGGGTCAAAATTTCGGCCAAAAACGACAGTGTTACCCCTTATGTTTTTTTTTTTGGCTGAAATTTTGACCTTTGATATCTCGGCTCTGGAAGGGTCTAGAGCCTCCATTTTTGCGCGCTGGTCGAAGTCTCGTGGCCCTCTGTCAGAATCCAGAGTTTCAAGAAGATCGGAGGGGGTCAAAATTTCGGCCAAAAACGACAGTGTTACCCCTTATGTTTTTTTTTTCGGGTCAAAACTTTGACATCCGATATCTCGGCTCTGGAAGGGTCTAGAGCCTCCATTTTTGCGCGCTGGTCGAAGTCTCGTGGCCCTCTGTCAGAATCCAGAGTTTCAAGAAGATCGGAGGGGGTCAAAATTTCGGCCAAAAACGACAGTGTTACCCCTTATGTTTTTTTTTCCGGCCAAAATTTTGACCTTCGATATCTCGGCTCTGGAAGGGTCTAGAGCCTCCATTTTTGCGCGCTGGTCGATGTCTCGTGGCCCTCTGTCAGAATCCAGAGTTTCAAGAAGATCGGAGGGGGTCAAAATTTCGGCCAAAAATGACAGTGTTACCCCTTATGTTTTTTTTGGGTCAAAACTTTGACGTCCGATATCTCGGCTCTGGAAGGGTCTAGAGCCTCCATTTTTGCGGGCTGGTCGAAGTCTCGTGGCCCTCTGTCAGAATCCAGAGTTTCAAGAAGATCGGAGGGGGTCAAAATTTCGGCCAAAAACGACAGTGTTACCCCTTATGTTTTTTTTTTTGGCTGAAATTTTGACCTTCGATAATTCGGCTCTGGAAGGGTCTAGAGCCTCCATTTTTGCGCGCTGGTCGATGTCTCGTGGCCCTCTGTCAGAATCCAGAGTTTCAAGAAGATCGGAGGGGGTCAAAATTTCGGCCAAAAAAAAAAACATAAGGGGTAACACTGTCATTTTTTTTTTTTGGCCGAAATTTTGACCCCCTCCGATCTTCTTGAAACTCTGGATTCTGACAGAGGGCCACGAGACTTCGACCAGCGCGCAAAAATGGAGGCTCTAGACCCTTCCAGAGCCGAGATATCGGACGTCAAAGTTTTGACCCGAAAAAAAAACATAAGGGGTAACACTGTCGTTTTTGGCCGAAATTTTGACCCCCTCCGATCTTCTTGAAACTCTGGATTCTGACAGAGGGCCACGAGACTTCGACCAGCGCGCAAAAATGGAGGCTCTAGACCCTTCCAGAGCCGAGATATCGGACTTCAAAGTTTTGACCCGAAAAAAAAACATAAGGGGTAACACTGTCGTTTTTGGTCGAAATTTTGACCCTCTCCGATCTTCTTGAAATTCTGGATTCTGACAGAGGGCCACGAGACTTCGACCAGCGCGCAAAAATGGAGGCTCTAGACCCTTCCAGAGCCGAGATATCGGATGTCAAAGTTTTGACCCGAAAAAAAAAACATAAGGGGTAACACTGTCGTTTTTGGCCGAAATTTTGACCCCCTCCGATCTTCTTGAAACTCTGGATTCTGACAGAGGGCCACGAGACTTCGACCAGCGCGCAAAAATGGAGGCTCTAGACCCTTCCAGAGCCGAGATATTGAAGGTCAAAATTTGGACCAGAAAAAAAAATGACAGTGTTACCCCTTATGTTTTTTTTCTGGTCCAAATTTTGACCTTCGATATCTCGGCTCTGGAAGGGTCTAGAGCCTCCATTTTTGCGGGCTGGTCGAAGTCTCGTGGCCCTCTTTCAGAATCCAGAGTTTCAAGAAGATCGGAGGGGGTCAAAATTTCGGCCAAAAACGACAGTGTTACCCCTTATGTTTTTTTTTTCGGGTCAAAACTTTGACATCCGATATCTCGGCTCTGGAAGGGTCTAGAGCCTCCATTTTTGCGCGCTGGTCGAAGTCTCGTGGCCCTCTGTCAGAATCCAGAGTTTCAAGAAGATCGGAGGGGGTCAAAATTTCGGCCAAAAACGACAGTGTTACCCCTTATGTTTTTTTTTCGGGTCAAAACTTTGACGTCCGATATCTCGGTTCTGGAAGGGTCTAGAGCCTCCATTTTTGCGCGCTGGTCGAAGTCTCGTGGCCCTCTGTCAGAATCCAGAGTTTCAAGAAGATCGGAGGGGGTCAAAATTTCAGCCAAAAACGACAGTGTTACCCCTTATGTTTTTTTTTTCGGGTCAAAATTTTGACGTCTGATATCTCGGCTCTGGAAGGGTCTAGAGCCTCCATTTTTGCGCGCTGGTCGAAGTCTCGTGGCCCTCTGTCAAAATCCAGAGTTTCTAGAAGATCAGAGGGGGTCAAAATTTTGGCCAAAAACGACAGTGTTACTTACCCCTTATGTTTTTTTTTCGGGTCAAAACTTTGACGTCCGATATCTCGGCTCTGGAAGGGTCTAGAGCCTCCATTTTTGCGGGCTGGTCGAAGTCTCGTGGCCCTCTGTCAGAATCCAGAGTTTCAAGAAGATCGGAGGGGGTCAAAATTTCGGCCAAAAACGACAGTGTTACCCCTTATGTTTTTTTTTCGGGTCAAAACTTTGACGTCTGATATCTCGGCTCTGGAAGGGTCTAGAGCCTCCATTTTTGCGCGCTGGTCGAAGTCTCGTGGCCCTCTGTCAGAATCCAGAGTTTCAAGAAGATCGGAGGGGGTCAAAATTTCGGCCAAAAACGACAGTGTTACCCCTTATGTTTTTTTTTTCGGGTCAAAACTTCGACGTCCGATATCTCGGCTCTGGAAGGGTCTAGAGCCTCCATTTTTGCGCGCTGGTCGAAGTCTCGTGGCCCTCTGTCAGAATCCAGAGTTTCAAGAAGATCGGAGGGGGTCAAAATTTCGGCCAAAAACGACAGTGTTACCCCTTATGTTTTTTTTTTCGGGTCAAAACTTTGACGTCCGATATCTCGGCTCTGGAAGGGTCTAGAGCCTCCATTTTTGCGGGCTGGTCGAAGTCTCGTGGCCCTCTGTCAGAATCCAGAGTTTCAAGAAGATCGGAGGGGGTCAAAATTTCGGCCAAAAACGACAGTGTTACCCCTTATGTTTTTTTTTTCGGGTCAAAACTTTGACATCCGATATCTCGGCTCTGGAAGGGTCTAGAGCCTCCATTTTTGCGCGCTGGTCGAAGTCTCGTGGCCCTCTGTCAGAATCCAGAGTTTCAAGAAGATCGGAGGGGGTCAAAATTTCGGCCAAAAACGACAGTGTTACCCCTTATGTTTTTTTTTCCGGCCAAAATTTTGACCTTCGATATCTCGGCTCTGGAAGGGTCTAGAGCCTCCATTTTTGCGCGCTGGTCGAAGTCTCGTGGCCCTCTGTCAGAATCCAGAGTTTCAAGAAGATCGGAGGGGGTCAAAATTTCGGCCAAAAACGACAGTGTTACCCCTTATGTTTTTTTTTCGGGTCAAAACTTTGACGTCCGATATCTCGGCTCTGGAAGGGTCTAGAGCCTCCATTTTTGCGGGCTGGTCGAAGTCTCGTGGCCCTCTGTCAGAATCCAGAGTTTCAAGAAGATCGGAGGGGGTCAAAATTTCGGCCAAAAACGACAGTGTTACCCCTTATGTTTTTTTTTCGGGTCAAAACTTTGACGTCTGATATCTCGGCTCTGGAAGGGTCTAGAGCCTCCATTTTTGCGCGCTGGTCGAAGTCTCGTGGCCCTCTGTCAGAATCCAGAGTTTCAAGAAGATCGGAGGGGGTCAAAATTTCGGCCAAAAACGACAGTGTTACCCCTTATGTTTTTTTTTCGGGTCAAAACTTTGACGTCTGATATCTCGGCTCTGGAAGGGTCTAGAGCCTCCATTTTTGCGCGCTGGTCGAAGTCTCGTGGCCCTCTGTCAGAATCCAGAGTTTCAAGAAGATCGGAGGGGGTCAAAATTTCGGCCAAAAACGACAGTGTTACCCCTTATGTTTTTTTTTTCGGGTCAAAACTTCGACGTCCGATATCTCGGCTCTGGAAGGGTCTAGAGCCTCCATTTTTGCGCGCTGGTCGAAGTCTCGTGGCCCTCTGTCAGAATCCAGAGTTTCAAGAAGATCGGAGGGGGTCAAAATTTCGGCCAAAAACGACAGTGTTACCCCTTATGTTTTTTTTTTCGGGTCAAAACTTTGACGTCCGATATCTCGGCTCTGGAAGGGTCTAGAGCCTCCATTTTTGCGGGCTGGTCGAAGTCTCGTGGCCCTCTGTCAGAATCCAGAGTTTCAAGAAGATCGGAGGGGGTCAAAATTTCGGCCAAAAACGACAGTGTTACCCCTTATGTTTTTTTTTTCGGGTCAAAACTTTGACATCCGATATCTCGGCTCTGGAAGGGTCTAGAGCCTCCATTTTTGCGCGCTGGTCGAAGTCTCGTGGCCCTCTGTCAGAATCCAGAGTTTCAAGAAGATCGGAGGGGGTCAAAATTTCGGCCAAAAACGACAGTGTTACCCCTTATGTTTTTTTTTCCGGCCAAAATTTTGACCTTCGATATCTCGGCTCTGGAAGGGTCTAGAGCCTCCATTTTTGCGCGCTGGTCGAAGTCTCGTGGCCCTCTGTCAGAATCCAGAGTTTCAAGAAGATCGGAGGGGGTCAAAATTTCGGCCAAAAACGACAGTGTTACCCCTTATGTTTTTTTTTCGGGTCAAAACTTTGACGTCCGATATCTCGGCTCTGGAAGGGTCTAGAGCCTCCATTTTTGCGCGCTGATCGAAGTCTCGTGGCCCTCTGTCAGAATCCAGAGTTTCAAGAAGATCGGAGGGGGTCAAAATTTCGGCCAAAAACGACAGTGTTACCCCTTATGTTTTTTTTTTTGGCTGAAATTTTGACCTTCGATAATTCGGCTCTGGAAGGGTCTAGAGCCTCCATTTTTGCGCGCTGGTCGATGTCTCGTGGCCCTCTGTCAGAATCCAGAGTTTCAAGAAGATCGGAGGGGGTCAAAATTTCGGCCAAAAAAAAAAAACATAAGGGGTAACACTGTCATTTTTTTTTTTTGGCCGAAATTTTGACCCCCTCCGATCTTCTTGAAACTCTGGATTCTGACAGAGGGCCACGAGACTTCGACCAGCGCGCAAAAATGGAGGCTCTAGACCCTTCCAGAGCCGAGATATCGGACGTCAAAGTTTTGACCCGAAAAAAAAACATAAGGGGTAACACTGTCGTTTTTGGCCGAAATTTTGACCCCCTCCGATCTTCTTGAAACTCTGGATTCTGACAGAGGGCCACGAGACTTCGACCAGCGCGCAAAAATGGAGGCTCTAGACCCTTCCAGAGCCGAGATATCGGACTTCAAAGTTTTGACCCGAAAAAAAAACATAAGGGGTAACACTGTCGTTTTTGGTCGAAATTTTGACCCTCTCCGATCTTCTTGAAATTCTGGATTCTGACAGAGGGCCACGAGACTTCGACCAGCGCGCAAAAATGGAGGCTCTAGACCCTTCCAGAGCCGAGATATCGGATGTCAAAGTTTTGACCCGAAAAAAAAACATAAGGGGTAACACTGTCGTTTTTGGCCGAAATTTTGACCCCCTCCGATCTTCTTGAAACTCTGGATTCTGACAGAGGGCCACGAGACTTTGACCAGCGCGCAAAAATGGAGGCTCTAGACCCTTCCAGAGCCGAGATATTGAAGGTCAAAATTTGGACCAGAAAAAAAAATGACAGTGTTACCCCTTATGTTTTTTTTTTTCTGGTCCAAATTTTGACCTTCAATATCTCGGCTCTGGAAGGGTCTAGAGCCTCCATTTTTGCGCGCTGGTCGAAGTCTCGTGGCCCTCTGTCAGAATCCAGAGTTTCAAGAAGATCGGAGGGGGTCAAAATTTCGGCCAAAAACGACAGTGTTACCCCTTATGTTTTTTTTTCGGGTCAAAACTTTGACATCCGATATCTCGGCTCTGGAAGGGTCTAGAGCCTCTATTTTTGCGTACTGGTCGAAGTCTCGTGGCCCTCTGTCAGAATCCAGAGTTTCAAGAAGATCGGAGAGGGTCAAAATTTCGACCAAAAACGACAGTGTTACCCCTTATGTTTTTTTTTTCGGGTCAAAACTTTGAAGTCCGATTTCTCGGCTCTGGAAGGGTCTAGAGCCTCCATTTTTGCGCGCTGGTCGAAGTCTCGTGGCCCTCTGTCAGAATCCAGAGTTTCAAGAAGATCGGAGGGGGTCAAAATTTCGGCCAAAAACGACAGTGTTACCCCTTATGTTTTTTTTTTCGGGTCAAAACTTTGACATCCGATATCTCGGCTCTGGAAGGGTCTAGAGCCTCCATTTTTGCGCGCTGGTCGAAGTCTCGTGGCCCTCTGTCAGAATCCAGAGTTTCAAGAAGATCGGAGGGGGTCAAAATTTCGGCCAAAAACGACAGTGTTACCCCTTATGTTTTTTTTTTCGGGTCAAAACTTTGACATCCGATATCTCGGCTCTGGAAGGGTCTAGAGCCTCCATTTTTGCGCGCTGATCGAAGTCTCGTGGCCCTCTGTCAGAATCCAGAGTTTCAAGAAGATCGGAGGGGGTCAAAATTTCGTCCAAAAACGACAGTGTTACCCCTTATGTTTTTTTTTTCCGGCCAAAATTTTGACCTTCGATATCTCGGCTCTGGAAGGGTCTAGAGCCTCCATTTTTGCGCGCTGGTCGATGTCTCGTGGCCCTCTGTCAGAATCCAGAGTTTCAAGAAGATCGGAGGGGGTCAAAATTTCGGCCAAAAACGACAGTGTTACCCCTTATGTTTTTTTTGGGTCAAAACTTTGACGTCCGATATCTCGGCTCTGGAAGGGTCTAGAGCCTCCATTTTTGCGGGCTGGTCGAAGTCTCGTGGCCCTCTGTCAGAATCCAGAGTTTCAAGAAGATCGGAGGGGGTCAAAATTTCGGCCAAAAACGACAGTGTTACCCCTTATGTTTTTTTTTTTGGGTGAAATTTTGACCTTCGATAATTCGGCTCTGGAAGGGTCTAGAGCCTCCATTTTTGCGCGCTGGTCGATGTCTCGTGGCCCTCTGTCAGAATCCAGAGTTTCAAGAAGATCGGAGGGGGTCAAAATTTCGGCCAAAAAAAAAAAACATAAGGGGTAACACTGTCATTTTTTTTTTGGCCGAAATTTTGACCCCCTCCGATCTTCTTGAAACTCTGGATTCTGACAGAGGGCCACGAGACTTCGACCAGCGCGCAAAAATGGAGGCTCTAGACCCTTCCAGAGCCGAGATATCGGATGTCAAAGTTTTGACCCGAAAAAAAAACATAAGGGGTAACACTGTCGTTTTTGGCCGAAATTTTGACCCCCTCCGATCTTCTTGAAACTCTGGATTCTGACAGAGGGCCACGAGACTTCGACCAGCCCGCAAAAATGGAGGCTCTAGACCCTTCCAGAGCCGAGATATCGGACTTCAAAGTTTTGACCCGAAAAAAAAACATAAGGGGTAACACTGTCGTTTTTGGTCGAAATTTTGACCCTCTCCGATCTTCTTGAAATTCTGGATTCTGACAGAGGGCCACGAGACTTCGACCAGCGCGCAAAAATGGAGGCTCTAGACCCTTCCAGAGCCGAGATATCGGATGTCAAAGTTTTGACCCGAAAAAAAAACATAAGGGGTAACACTGTCGTTTTTGGCCGAAATTTTGACCCCCTCCGATCTTCTTGAAACTCTGGATTCTGACAGAGGGCTACGAGACTTTGACCAGCGCGCAAAAATGGAGGCTCTAGACCCTTCCAGAGCCGAGATATTGAAGGTCAAAATTTGGACCAGAAAAAAAAATGACAGTGTTACCCCTTATGTTTTTTTTTTCTGGTCCAAATTTTGACCTTCAATATCTCGGCTCTGGAAGGGTCTAGAGCCTCCATTTTTGCGCGCTGGTCGAAGTCTCGTGGCCCTCTGTCAGAATCCAGAGTTTCAAGAAGATCGGAGGGGGTCAAAATTTCGGCCAAAAACGACAGTGTTACCCCTTATGTTTTTTTTTCGGGTCAAAACTTTGACATCCGATATCTCGGCTCTGGAAGGGTCTAGAGCCTCTATTTTTGCGCACTGGTCGAAGTCTCGTGGCCCTCTGTCAGAATCCAGAGTTTCAAGAAGATCGGAGAGGGTCAAAATTTCGACCAAAAACGACAGTGTTACCCCTTATGTTTTTTTTTTTCGGGTCAAAACTTTGAAGTCCGATATCTCGGCTCTGGAAGGGTCTAGAGCCTCCATTTTTGCGCGCTGGTCGAAGTCTCGTGGCCCTCTGTCAGAATCCAGAGTTTCAAGAAGATCGGAGGGGGTCAAAATTTCGGCCAAAAACGACAGTGTTACCCCTTATGTTTTTTTTTTTCGGGTCAAAACTTTGACATCCGATATCTCGGCTCTGGAAGGGTCTAGAGCCTCCATTTTTGCGCGCTGGTCGAAGTCTCGTGGCCCTCTGTCAGAATCCAGAGTTTCAAGAAGATCGGAGGGGGTCAAAATTTCGGCCAAAAACGACAGTGTTACCCCTTATGTTTTTTTTTTTCGGGTCAAAACTTTGACATCCGATATCTCGGCTCTGGAAGGGTCTAGAGCCTCCATTTTTGCGCGCTGATCGAAGTCTCGTGGCCCTCTGTCAGAATCCAGAGTTTCAAGAAGATCGGAGGGGGTCAAAATTTCGTCCAAAAACGACAGTGTTACCCCTTATGTTTTTTTTTTTGGGTCAAAACTTTGACGTCCGATATCTCGGCTCTGGAAGGGTCTAGAGCCTCCATTTTTGCGGGCTGGTCGAAGTCTCGTGGCCCTCTGTCAGAATCCAGAGTTTCAAGAAGATCGGAGGGGGTCAAAATTTCGGCCAAAAACGACAGTGTTACCCCTTATGTTTTTTTTTTTGGGTGAAATTTTGACCTTCGATAATTCGGCTCTGGAAGGGTCTAGAGCCTCCATTTTTGCGCGCTGGTCGATGTCTCGTGGCCCTCTGTCAGAATCCAGAGTTTCAAGAAGATCGGAGGGGGTCAAAATTTCGGCCAAAAAAAAAAAACATAAGGGGTAACACTGTCATTTTTTTTTTTGGCCGAAATTTTGACCCCCTCCGATCTTCTTGAAACTCTGGATTCTGACAGAGGGCCACGAGACTTCGACCAGCGCGCAAAAATGGAGGCTCTTGACCCTTCCAGAGCCGAGATATCGGACGTCAAAGTTTTGACCCGAAAAAAAAACATAAGGGGTAACACTGTCGTTTTTGGCCGAAATTTTGACCCCCTCCGATCTTCTTGAAACTCTGGATTCTGACAGAGGGCCACGAGACTTCGACCAGCGCGCAAAAATGGAGGCTCTAGACCCTTCCAGAGCCGAGATATCGGACTTCAAAGTTTTGACCCGAAAAAAAAACATAAGGGGTAACACTGTCGTTTTTGGTCGAAATTTTGACCCCCTCCGATCTTCTTGAAATTCTGGATTCTGACAGAGGGCCACGAGACTTCGACCAGCGCGCAAAAATGGAGGCTCTAGACCCTTCCAGAGCCGAGATATCGGATGTCAAAGTTTTGACCCGAAAAAAAATATAAGGGGTAACACTGTCGTTTTTGGCCGAAATTTTGACCCCCTCCGATCTTCTTGAAACTCTGGATTCTGACAGAGGGCCACGAGACTTCGACCAGCGCGCAAAAATGGAGGCTCTAGACCCTTCCAGAGCCGAGATATTGAAGGTCAAAATTTGGACCAGAAAAAAAAATGACAGTGTTACCCCTTATGTTTTTTTTCTGGTCCAAATTTTGACCTTCGATATCTCGGCTCTGGAAGGGTCTAGAGCCTCCATTTTTGCGGGCTGGTCGAAGTCTCGTGGCCCTCTGTCAGAATCCAGAGTTTCAAGAAGATCGGAGGGGGTCAAAATTTCGGCCAAAAACGACAGTGTTACCCCTTATGTTTTTTTTTTCGGGTCAAAACTTTGACATCCGATATCTCGGCTCTGGAAGGGTCTAGAGCCTCCATTTTTGCGCGCTGGTCGAAGTCTCGTGGCCCTCTGTCAGAATCCAGAGTTTCAAGAAGATCGGAGGGGGTCAAAATTTCGGCCAAAAACGACAGTGTTACCCCTTATGTTTTTTTTTCGGGTCAAAACTTTGACGTCCGATATCTCGGTTCTGGAAGGGTCTAGAGCCTCCATTTTTGCGCGCTGGTCGAAGTCTCGTGGCCCTCTGTCAGAATCCAGAGTTTCAAGAAGATCGGAGGGGGTCAAATTTTCGGCCAAAAACGACAGTGTTACCCCTTATGTTTTTTTTTTCGGGTCAAAACTTTGACATCCGATATCTCGGCTCTGGAAGGGTCTAGAGCCTCCATTTTTGCGCGCTGGTCGAAGTCTCGTGGCCCTCTGTCAGAATCCAGAGTTTCAAGAAGATCGGAGGGGGTCAAAATTTCGGCCAAAAACGACAGTGTTACCCCTTATGTTTTTTTTTCCGGCCAAAATTTTGACCTTCGATATCTCGGCTCTGGAAGGGTCTAGAGCCTCCATTTTTGCGCGCTGGTCGATGTCTCGTGGCCCTCTGTCAGAATCCAGAGTTTCAAGAAGATCGGAGGGGGTCAAAATTTCGGCCAAAAACGACAGTGTTACCCCTTATGTTTTTTTTGGGTCAAAACTTTGACGTCCGATATCTCGGCTCTGGAAGGGTCTAGAGCCTCCATTTTTGCGGGCTGGTCGAAGTCTCGTGGCCCTCTGTCAGAATCCAGAGTTTCAAGAAGATCGGAGGGGGTCAAAATTTCGGCCAAAAACGACAGTGTTACCCCTTATGTTTTTTTTTTTGGCTGAAATTTTGACCTTCGATAATTCGGCTCTGGAAGGGTCTAGAGCCTCCATTTTTGCGCGCTGGTCGATGTCTCGTGGCCCTCTGTCAGAATCCAGAGTTTCAAGAAGATCGGAGGGGGTCAAAATTTCGGCCAAAAAAAAAAACATAAGGGGTAACACTGTCATTTTTTTTTTTGGCCGAAATTTTGACCCCCTCCGATCTTCTTGAAACTCTGGATTCTGACAGAGGGCCACGAGACTTCGACCAGCGCGCAAAAATGGAGGCTCTAGACCCTTCCAGAGCCGAGATATCGGACGTCAAAGTTTTGACCCGAAAAAAAACATAAGGGGTAACACTGTCGTTTTTGGCCGAAATTTTGACCCCCTCCGATCTTCTTGAAACTCTGGATTCTGACAGAGGGCCACGAGACTTCGACCAGCGCGCAAAAATGGAGGCTCTAGACCCTTCCAGAGCCGAGATATCGGACTTCAAAGTTTTGACCCGAAAAAAAAACATAAGGGGTAACACTGTCGTTTTTGGTCGAAATTTTGACCCTCTCCGATCTTCTTGAAATTCTGGATTCTGACAGAGGGCCACGAGACTTCGACCAGCGCGCAAAAATGGAGGCTCTAGACCCTTCCAGAGCCGAGATATCGGATGTCAAAGTTTTGACCCGAAAAAAAAAACATAAGGGGTAACACTGTCGTTTTTGGCCGAAATTTTGACCCCCTCCGATCTTCTTGAAACTCTGGATTCTGACAGAGGGCCACGAGACTTCGACCAGCGCGCAAAAATGGAGGCTCTAGACCCTTCCAGAGCCGAGATATTGAAGGTCAAAATTTGGACCAGAAAAAAAAATGACAGTGTTACCCCTTATGTTTTTTTTCTGGTCCAAATTTTGACCTTCGATATCTCGGCTCTGGAAGGGTCTAGAGCCTCCATTTTTGCGGGCTGGTCGAAGTCTCGTGGCCCTCTGTCAGAATCCAGAGTTTCAAGAAGATCGGAGGGGGTCAAAATTTCGGCCAAAAACGACAGTGTTACCCCTTATGTTTTTTTTTTTCGGGTCAAAACTTTGACATCCGATATCTCGGCTCTGGAAGGGTCTAGAGCCTCCATTTTTGCGCGCTGGTCGAAGTCTCGTGGCCCTCTGTCAGAATCCAGAATTTCAAGAAGATCGGAGGGGGTCAAAATTTCGGCCAAAAACGACAGTGTTACCCCTTATGTTTTTTTTTTTGGCTGAAATTTTGACCTTTGATATCTCGGCTCTGGAAGGGTCTAGAGCCTCCATTTTTGCGCGCTGGTCGAAGTCTCGTGGCCCTCTGTCAGAATCCAGAGTTTCAAGAAGATCGGAGGGGGTCAAAATTTCGGCCAAAAACGACAGTGTTACCCCTTATGTTTTTTTTTTCGGGTCAAAACTTTGACATCCGATATCTCGGCTCTGGAAGGGTCTAGAGCCTCCATTTTTGCGCGCTGGTCGAAGTCTCGTGGCCCTCTGTCAGAATCCAGAGTTTCAAGAAGATCGGAGGGGGTCAAAATTTCGGCCAAAAACGACAGTGTTACCCCTTATGTTTTTTTTTTTCGGGTCAAAACTTTGACATCCGATATCTCGGCTCTGGAAGGGTCTAGAGCCTCCATTTTTGCGCGCTGATCGAAGTCTCGTGGCCCTCTGTCAGAATCCAGAGTTTCAAGAAGATCGGAGGGGGTCAAAATTTCGTCCAAAAACGACAGTGTTACCCCTTATGTTTTTTTTTCCGGCCAAAATTTTGACCTTCGATATCTCGGCTCTGGAAGGGTCTAGAGCCTCCATTTTTGCGCGCTGGTCGATGTCTCGTGGCCCTCTGTCAGAATCCAGAGTTTCAAGAAGATCGGAGGGGGTCAAAATTTCGGCCAAAAACGACAGTGTTACCCCTTATGTTTTTTTTGGGTCAAAACTTTGACGTCCGATATCTCGGCTCTGGAAGGGTCTAGAGCCTCCATTTTTGCGGGCTGGTCGAAGTCTCGTGGCCCTCTGTCAGAATCCAGAGTTTCAAGAAGATCGGAGGGGGTCAAAATTTCGGCCAAAAACGACAGTGTTACCCCTTATGTTTTTTTTTTGGCTGAAATTTTGACCTTCGATAATTCGGCTCTGGAAGGGTCTAGAGCCTCCATTTTTGCGCGCTGGTCGATGTCTCGTGGCCCTCTGTCAGAATCCAGAGTTTCAAGAAGATCGGAGGGGGTCAAAATTTCGGCCAAAAAAAAAAACATAAGGGGTAACACTGTCATTTTTTTTTTTGGCCGAAATTTTGACCCCCTCCGATCTTCTTGAAACTCTGGATTCTGACAGAGGGCCACGAGACTTCGACCAGCGCGCAAAAATGGAGGCTCTAGACCCTTCCAGAGCCGAGATATCGGACGTCAAAGTTTTGACCCGAAAAAAAACATAAGGGGTAACACTGTCGTTTTTGGCCGAAATTTTGACCCCCTCCGATCTTCTTGAAACTCTGGATTCTGACAGAGGGCCACGAGACTTCGACCAGCGCGCAAAAATGGAGGCTCTAGACCCTTCCAGAGCCGAGATATCGGACTTCAAAGTTTTGACCCGAAAAAAAAACATAAGGGGTAACACTGTCGTTTTTGGTCGAAATTTTGACCCTCTCTGATCTTCTTGAAATTCTGGATTCTGACAGAGGGCCACGAGACTTCGACCAGCGCGCAAAAATGGAGGCTCTAGACCCTTCCAGAGCCGAGATATCGGATGTCAAAGTTTTGACCCGAAAAAAAAAACATAAGGGGTAACACTGTCGTTTTTGGCCGAAATTTTGACCCCCTCCGATCTTCTTGAAACTCTGGATTCTGACAGAGGGCCACGAGACTTCGACCAGCGCGCAAAAATGGAGGCTCTAGACCCTTCCAGAGCCGAGATATTGAAGGTCAAAATTTGGACCAGAAAAAAAAATGACAGTGTTACCCCTTATGTTTTTTTTCTGGTCCAAATTTTGACCTTCGATATCTCGGCTCTGGAAGGGTCTAGAGCCTCCATTTTTGCGGGCTGGTCGAAGTCTCGTGGCCCTCTGTCAGAATCCAGAGTTTCAAGAAGATCGGAGGGGGTCAAAATTTCGGCCAAAAACGACAGTGTTACCCCTTATGTTTTTTTTTTTCGGGTCAAAACTTTGACATCCGATATCTCGGCTCTGGAAGGGTCTAGAGCCTCCATTTTTGCGCGCTGGTCGAAGTCTCGTGGCCCTCTGTCAGAATCCAGAGTTTCAAGAAGATCGGAGGGGGTCAAAATTTCGGCCAAAAACGACAGTGTTACCCCTTATGTTTTTTTTTCGGGTCAAAACTTTGACGTCCGATATCTCGGTTCTGGAAGGGTCTAGAGCCTCCATTTTTGCGCGCTGGTCGAAGTCTCGTGGCCCTCTGTCAGAATCCAGAGTTTCAAGAAGATCGGAGGGGGTCAAAATTTCAGCCAAAAACGACAGTGTTACCCCTTATGTTTTTTTTTTCGGGTCAAAATTTTGACGTCTGATATCTCGGCTCTGGAAGGGTCTAGAGCCTCCATTTTTGCGCGCTGGTCGAAGTCTCGTGGCCCTCTGTCAAAATCCAGAGTTTCTAGAAGATCAGAGGGGGTCAAAATTTCGGCCAAAAACGACAGTGTTACCCCTTATGTTTTTTTTTCGGGTCAAAACTTTGACGCCCGATATCTCGGCTCTGGAAGGGTCTAGAGCCTCCATTTTTGCGGGCTGGTCGAAGTCTCGTGGCCCTCTGTCAGAATCCAGAGTTTCAAGAAGATCGGAGGGGGTTAAAATTTCGGCCAAAAACGACAGTGTTACCCCTTATGTTTTTTTTTCGGGTCAAAACTTTGACGTCCGATATCTCGGCTCTGGAAGGGTCTAGAGCCTCCATTTTTGCGCGCTGGTCGAAGTCTCGTGGCCCTCTGTCAGAATCCAGAGTTTCAAGAAGATCGGAGGGGGTCAAAATTTCGGCCAAAAACGACAGTGTTACCCCTTATGTTTTTTTTTCGGGTCAAAACTTCGACGTCCGATATCTCGGCTCTGGAAGGGTCTAGAGCCTCCATTTTTGCGCGCTGGTCGAAGTCTCGTGGCCCTCTGTCAGAATCCAGAGTTTCAAGAAGATCGGAGGGGGTCAAAATTTCGGCCAAAAACGACAGTGTTACCCCTTATGTTTTTTTTTTCGGGTCAAAACTTTGACGTCCGATATCTCGGCTCTGGAAGGGTCTAGAGCCTCCATTTTTGCGGGCTGGTCGAAGTCTCGTGGCCCTCTGTCAGAATCCAGAGTTTCAAGAAGATCGGAGGGGGTCAAAATTTCGGCCAAAAACGACAGTGTTACCCCTTATGTTTTTTTTTTCGGGTCAAAACTTTGACATCCGATATCTCGGCTCTGGAAGGGTCTAGAGCCTCCATTTTTGCGCGCTGGTCGAAGTCTCGTGGCCCTCTGTCAGAATCCAGAGTTTCAAGAAGATCGGAGGGGGTCAAAATTTCGGCCAAAAACGACAGTGTTACCCCTTATATTTTTTTTTCTGGTCCAAATTTTGACCTTCGATATCTCGGCTCTGGAAGGGTCTAGAGCCTCCATTTTTGCGCGCTGGTCGATGTCTCGTGGCCCTCTGTCAGAATCCAGAGTTTCAAGAAGATCGGAGGGGGTCAAAATTTCGGCCAAAAACGACAGTGTTACCCCTTATGTTTTTTTTTCGGGTCAAAACTTTGACATCCGATATCTCGACTCTGGAAGGGTCTAGAGCCTCTATTTTTGCGCACTGGTCGAAGTCTCGTGGCCCTCTGTCAGAATCCAGAGTTTCAAGAAGATCGGAGAGGGTCAAAATTTCGACCAAAAACGACAGTGTTACCCCTTATGTTTTTTTTTTCGGGTCAAAACTTTGAAGTCCGATATCTCGGCTCTGGAAGGGTCTAGAGCCTCCATTTTTGCGCGCTGGTCGAAGTCTCGTGGCCCTCTGTCAGAATCCAGAGTTTCAAGAAGATCGGAGGGGGTCAAAATTTCGGCCAAAAACGACAGTGTTACCCCTTATGTTTTTTTTTTTCGGGTCAAAACTTTGACATCCGATATCTCGGCTCTGGAAGGGTCTAGAGCCTCCATTTTTGCGCGCTGGTCGAAGTCTCGTGGCCCTCTGTCAGAATCCAGAGTTTCAAGAAGATCGGAGGGGGTCAAAATTTCGGCCAAAAACGACAGTGTTACCCCTTATGTTTTTTTTTTCGGGTCAAAACTTTGACATCCGATATCTCGGCTCTGGAAGGGTCTAGAGCCTCCATTTTTGCGCGCTGGTCGAAGTCTCGTGGCCCTCTGTCAGAATCCAGAGTTTCAAGAAGATCGGAGGGGGTCAAAATTTTGGCCAAAAAAAAAAATGACAGTGTTACCCCTTATGTTTTTTTTTCAGGTCCAAATTTTGACCTTCGATATCTCGGCTCTGGAAGAGTCTAGAGCCTCCATTTTTGCGCGCTGGTCGAAGTCTCGTGGCCCTCTGTCAGAATCCAGAGTTTCAAGAAGATCGGAGGGGGTCAAAATTTCGGCCAAAAACGACAGTGTTACCCCTTATGTTTTTTTTTTTGGCTGAAATTTTGACCTTTGATATCTCGGCTCTGGAAGGGTCTAGAGCCTCCATTTTTGCGCGCTGGTCGAAGTCTCGTGGCCCTCTGTCAGAATCCAGAGTTTCAAGAAGATCGGAGGGGGTCAAAATTTCGGCCAAAAACGACAGTGTTACCCCTTATGTTTTTTTTTTCGGGTCAAAACTTTGACATCCGATATCTCGGCTCTGGAAGGGTCTAGAGCCTCCATTTTTGCGCGCTGGTCGAAGTCTCGTGGCCCTCTGTCAGAATCCAGAGTTTCAAGAAGATCGGAGGGGGTCAAAATTTCGGCCAAAAACGACAGTGTTACCCCTTATGTTTTTTTTTTTCGGGTCAAAACTTTGACATCCGATATCTCGGCTCTGGAAGGGTCTAGAGCCTCCATTTTTGCGCGCTGATCGAAGTCTCGTGGCCCTCTGTCAGAATCCAGAGTTTCAAGAAGATCGGAGGGGGTCAAAATTTCGTCCAAAAACGACAGTGTTACCCCTTATGTTTTTTTTTCCGGCCAAAATTTTGACCTTCGATATCTCGGCTCTGGAAGGGTCTAGAGCCTCCATTTTTGCGCGCTGGTCGATGTCTCGTGGCCCTCTGTCAGAATCCAGAGTTTCAAGAAGATCGGAGGGGGTCAAAATTTCGGCCAAAAACGACAGTGTTACCCCTTATGTTTTTTTTGGGTCAAAACTTTGACGTCCGATATCTCGGCTCTGGAAGGGTCTAGAGCCTCCATTTTTGCGGGCTGGTCGAAGTCTCGTGGCCCTCTGTCAGAATCCAGAGTTTCAAGAAGATCGGAGGGGGTCAAAATTTCGGCCAAAAACGACAGTGTTACCCCTTATGTTTTTTTTTTTGGTTGAAATTTTGACCTTCGATAATTCGGCTCTGGAAGGGTCTAGAGCCTCCATTTTTGCGCGCTGGTCGATGTCTCGTGGCCCTCTGTCAGAATCCAGAGTTTCAAGAAGATCGGAGGGGGTCAAAATTTCGGCCAAAAAAAAAAAACATAAGGGGTAACACTGTCATTTTTTTTTTTGGCCGAAATTTTGACCCCCTCCGATCTTCTTGAAACTCTGGATTCTGACAGAGGGCCACGAGACTTCGACCAGCGCGCAAAAATGGAGGCTCTAGACCCTTCCAGAGCCGAGATATCGGACGTCAAAGTTTTGACCCGAAAAAAAAACATAAGGGGTAACACTGTCGTTTTTGGCCGAAATTTTGACCCCCTCCGATCTTCTTGAAACTCTGGATTCTGACAGAGGGCCACGAGACTTCGACCAGCGCGCAAAAATGGAGGCTCTAGACCCTTCCAGAGCCGAGATATCGGACTTCAAAGTTTTGACCCGAAAAAAAAACATAAGGGGTAACACTGTCGTTTTTGGTCGAAATTTTGACCCCCTCCGATCTTCTTGAAATTCTGGATTCTGACAGAGGGCCACGAGACTTCGACCAGCGCGCAAAAATGGAGGCTCTAGACCCTTCCAGAGCCGAGATATCGGATGTCAAAGTTTTGACCCGAAAAAAAAACATAAGGGGTAACACTGTCGTTTTTGGCCGAAATTTTGACCCCCTCCGATCTTCTTGAAACTCTGGATTCTGACAGAGGGCCACGAGACTTCGACCAGCGCGCAAAAATGGAGGCTCTAGACCCTTCCAGAGCCGAGATATTGAAGGTCAAAATTTGGACCAGAAAAAAAAATGACAGTGTTACCCCTTATGTTTTTTTTCTGGTCCAAATTTTGACCTTCGATATCTCGGCTCTGGAAGGGTCTAGAGCCTCCATTTTTGCGGGCTGGTCGAAGTCTCGTGGCCCTCTGTCAGAATCCAGAGTTTCAAGAAGATCGGAGGGGGTCAAAATTTCGGCCAAAAACGACAGTGTTACCCCTTATGTTTTTTTTTTCGGGTCAAAACTTTGACATCCGATATCTCGGCTCTGGAAGGGTCTAGAGCCTCCATTTTTGCGCGCTGGTCGAAGTCTCGTGGCCCTCTGTCAGAATCCAGAGTTTCAAGAAGATCGGAGGGGGTCAAAATTTCGGCCAAAAACGACAGTGTTACCCCTTATGTTTTTTTTTCGGGTCAAAACTTTGACGTCCGATATCTCGGTTCTGGAAGGGTCTAGAGCCTCCATTTTTGCGCGCTGGTCGAAGTCTCGTGGCCCTCTGTCAGAATCCAGAGTTTCAAGAAGATCGGAGGGGGTCAAATTTTCGGCCAAAAACGACAGTGTTACCCCTTATGTTTTTTTTTTCGGGTCAAAACTTTGACATCCGATATCTCGGCTCTGGAAGGGTCTAGAGCCTCCATTTTTGCGCGCTGGTCGAAGTCTCGTGGCCCTCTGTCAGAATCCAGAGTTTCAAGAAGATCGGAGGGGGTCAAAATTTCGGCCAAAAACGACAGTGTTACCCCTTATGTTTTTTTTTCCGGCCAAAATTTTGACCTTCGAAATCTCGGCTCTGGAAGGGTCTAGAGCCTCCATTTTTGCGCGCTGGTCGATGTCTCGTGGCCCTCTGTCAGAATCCAGAGTTTCAAGAAGATCGGAGGGGGTCAAAATTTCGGCCAAAAACGACAGTGTTACCCCTTATGTTTTTTTTGGGTCAAAACTTTGACGTCCGATATCTCGGCTCTGGAAGGGTCTAGAGCCTCCATTTTTGCGGGCTGGTCGAAGTCTCGTGGCCCTCTGTCAGAATCCAGAGTTTCAAGAAGATCGGAGGGGGTCAAAATTTCGGCCAAAAACGACAGTGTTACCCCTTATGTTTTTTTTTTTGGCTGAAATTTTGACCTTCAATATCTCGGCTCTGGAAGGGTCTAGAGCCTCCATTTTTGCGCGCTGGTCGAAGTCTCGTGGCCCTCTGTCAGAATCCAGAGTTTCAAGAAGATCGGAGGGGGTCAAAATTTCGGCCAAAAACGACAGTGTTACCCCTTATGTTTTTTTTTTCGGGTCAAAACTTTGACGTCCGATATCTCGGCTCTGGAAGGGTCTAGAGCCTCCATTTTTGCGGGCTGGTCGAAGTCTCGTGGCCCTCTGTCAGAATCCAGAGTTTCAAGAAGATCGGAGGGGGTCAAAATTTCGGCCAAAAACGACAGTGTTACCCCTTATGTTTTTTTTTTCGGGTCAAAACTTTGACATCCGATATCTCGGCTCTGGAAGGGTCTAGAGCCTCCATTTTTGCGCGCTGGTCGAAGTCTCGTGGCCCTCTGTCAGAATCCAGAGTTTCAAGAAGATCGGAGGGGGTCAAAATTTCGGCCAAAAACGACAGTGTTACCCCTTATATTTTTTTTTCTGGTCCAAATTTTGACCTTCGATATCTCGGCTCTGGAAGGGTCTAGAGCCTCCATTTTTGCGCGCTGGTCGATGTCTCGTGGCCCTCTGTCAGAATCCAGAGTTTCAAGAAGATCGGAGGGGGTCAAAATTTCGGCCAAAAACGACAGTGTTACCCCTTATGTTTTTTTTTCGGGTCAAAACTTTGACATCCGATATCTCGACTCTGGAAGGGTCTAGAGCCTCTATTTTTGCGCACTGGTCGAAGTCTCGTGGCCCTCTGTCAGAATCCAGAGTTTCAAGAAGATCGGAGAGGGTCAAAATTTCGACCAAAAACGACAGTGTTACCCCTTATGTTTTTTTTTTCGGGTCAAAACTTTGAAGTCCGATATCTCGGCTCTGGAAGGGTCTAGAGCCTCCATTTTTGCGCGCTGGTCGAAGTCTCGTGGCCCTCTGTCAGAATCCAGAGTTTCAAGAAGATCGGAGGGGGTCAAAATTTCGGCCAAAAACGACAGTGTTACCCCTTATGTTTTTTTTTTTCGGGTCAAAACTTTGACATCCGATATCTCGGCTCTGGAAGGGTCTAGAGCCTCCATTTTTGCGCGCTGGTCGAAGTCTCGTGGCCCTCTGTCAGAATCCAGAGTTTCAAGAAGATCGGAGGGGGTCAAAATTTCGGCCAAAAACGACAGTGTTACCCCTTATGTTTTTTTTTTTCGGGTCAAAACTTTGACATCCGATATCTCGGCTCTGGAAGGGTCTAGAGCCTCCATTTTTGCGCGCTGGTCGAAGTCTCGTGGCCCTCTGTCAGAATCCAGAGTTTCAAGAAGATCGGAGGGGGTCAAAATTTTGGCCAAAAAAAAAAATGACAGTGTTACCCCTTATGGTTTTTTTTCAGGTCCAAATTTTGACCTTCGATATCTCGGCTCTGGAAGAGTCTAGAGCCTCCATTTTTGCGCGCTGGTCGAAGTCTCGTGGCCCTCTGTCAGAATCCAGAGTTTCAAGAAGATCGGAGGGGGTCAAAATTTCGGCCAAAAACGACAGTGTTACCCCTTATGTTTTTTTTTTTTTGGCTGAAATTTTGACCTTCGATATCTCGGCTCTGGAAGGGTCTAGAGCCTCCATTTTTGCGCGCTGGTCGATGTCTCGTGGCCCTCTGTCAGAATCCAGAGTTTCAAGAAGATCGGAGGGGGTCAAAATTTAAGCCAAAAAAAAAAAAACATAAGGGGTAACACTGTCATTTTTTTTTGGCCGAAATTTTGACCCCCTCCGATCTTCTTGAAACTCTGGATTCTGACAGAGGGCCACGAGACTTCGACCAGCGAGCAAAAATGGAGGCTCTAGACCCTTCCAGAGCCGAGATATCGGACGTCAAAGTTTTGACCCGAAAAAAAAACATAAGGGGTAACACTGTCGTTTTTGGCCGAAATTTTGACCCCCTCCGATCTTCTTGAAACTCTGGATTCTGACAGAGGGCCACGAGACTTCGACCAGCGCGCAAAAATGGAGGCTCTAGACCCTTCCAGAGCCGAGATATCGGACGTCAAAGTTTTGACCCGAAAAAAAAACATAAGGGGTAACACTGTCGTTTTTGGCCGAAATTTTGACCCCCTCCGATCTTCTTGAAACTCTGGATTCTGACAGAGGGCCACGAGACTTCGACCAGCCCGCAAAAATGGAGGCTCTAGACCCTTCCAGAGCCGAGATATCGGACGTCAAAGTTTTGACCCGAAAAAAAAAACATAAGGGGTAACACTGTCGTTTTTGGCCGAAATTTTGACCCCCTCTGATCTTCTTGAAACTCTGGATTCTGACAGAGGGCCACGAGACTTCGACCAGCGCGCAAAAATGGAGGCTCTAGACCCTTCCAGAGCCGAGATATCGGACGTCAAAATTTTGACCCGAAAAAAAAACATAAGGGGTAACACTGTCGTTTTTGGCCGAAATTTTGACCCCCTCCGATCTTCTTGAAACTCTGGATTCTGACAGAGGGCCACGAGACTTCGACCAGCGCGCAAAAATGGAGGCTCTAGACCCTTCCAGAGCCAAGATATCGGACGTCAAAGTTTTGACCCGAAAAAAAAAACATAAGGGGTAACACTGTCGTTTTTGGCCGAAATTTTGACCCCCTCTGATCTTCTTGAAACTCTGGATTCTGACAGAGGGCCACGAGACTTCGACCAGCGCGCAAAAATGGAGGCTCTAGACCCTTCCAGAGCCGAGATATCGGACGTGAAAATTTTGACCCGAAAAAAAAAACATAAGGGGTAACACTGTCGATTTTGGCCGAAATTTTGACCCCCTCCGATCTTCTTGAAACTCTGGATTCTGACAGAGGGCCACGAGACTTCGACCAGCGCGCAAAAATGGAGGCTCTAGACCCTTCCAGAGCCGAGATATCGGACGTCAAAGTTTTGACCCGAAAAAAAAACATAAGGGGTAACACTGTCGTTTTTGGCCGAAATTTTGACCCCCTCCGATCTTCTTGAAACTCTGGATTCTGACAGAGGGCCACGAGACTTCGACCAGCCCGCAAAAATGGAGGCTCTAGACCCTTCCAGAGCCGAGATATCGAAGGTCAAAATTTGGACCAGAAAAAAAAACATAAGGGGTAACACTGTCATTTTTTTTTCTGGTCCAAATTTTGACCTTCAATATCTCGGCTCTGGAAGGGTCTAGAGCCTCCATTTTTGCGCGCTGGTCAAAGTCTCGTGGCCCTCTGTCAGAATCCAGAATTTCAAGAAGATCGGAGGGGGTCAAAATTTCGGCCAAAAACGACAGTGTTACCCCTTATGTTTTTTTTTTTGGCTGAAATTTTGACCTTTGATATCTCGGCTCTGGAAGGGTCTAGAGCCTCCATTTTTGCGCGCTGGTCGATGTCTCGTGGCCCTCTGTCAGAATCCAGAGTTTCAAGAAGATCGAAGGGGGTCAAAATTTCGGCCAAAAAAAAAAAAACATAAGGGGTAACACTGTCATTTTTTTTTGGCCGAAATTTTGACCCCCTCCGATCTTCTTAAAACTCTGGATTCTGACAGAGGGCCACGAGACTTCGACCAGCGCGCAAAAATGGAGGCTCTAGACCCTTCCAGAGCCGAGATATCGGACGTCAAAGTTTTGACCCGAAAAAAAAACATAAGGGGTAACACTGTCGTTTTTGGCCGAAATTTTGACCCCCTCCGATCTTCTTGAAACTCTGGATTCTGACAGAGGGCCACGAGACTTCGACCAGCCCGCAAAAGTGGAGGCTCTAGACCCTTCCAGAGCCGAGATATCGGACGTCAAAGTTTTGACCCGAAAAAAAAACATAAGGGGTAACACTGTCGTTTTTGGCCGAAATTTTGACCCCCTCCGATCTTCTTGAAACTCTGGATTCTGACAGAGGGCCACGAGACTTCGACCAGCGCGCAAAAATGGAGGCTCTAGACCCTTCCAGAGCCGAGATATCGGATGTCAAAGTTTTGACCCGAAAAAAAAACATAAGGGGTAACACTGTCGTTTTTGGCCGAAATTTTGACCCCCTCCGATCTTCTTGAAACTCTGGATTCTGACAGAGGGCCACGAGACTTCGACCAGCCCGCAAAAATGGAGGCTCTAGACCCTTCCAGAGCCGAGATATCGAAGGTCAAAATTTGGACCAGAAAAAAAAAACATAAGGGGTAACACTGTCATTTTTTTTTCTGGTCCAAATTTTGAACTTCAATATCTCGGCTCTGGAAGGGTCTAGAGCCTCCATTTTTGCGCGCTGGTCAAAGTCTCGTGGCCCTCTGTCAGAATCCAGAGTTTCAAGAAGATCGGAGGGGGTCAAAATTTCGGCCAAAAACGACAGTGTTACCCCTTATGTTTTTTTTTTCGGGTCAAAACTTTGACGTCCGATATCTCGACTCTGGAAGGGTCTAGAGCCTCCATTTTTGCGGGCTGGTCGAAGTCTCGTGGCCCTCTGTCAGAATCCAGAGTTTCAAGAAGATTGGAGGGGGTCAAAATTTCGGCCAAAAACGACAGTGTTACCCCTTATGTTTTTTTTTTTGGCTGAAATTTTGACCTTCGATATCTCGGCTCTGGAAGGGTCTAGAGCCTCCATTTTTGCGCGCTGGTCGATGTCTCGTGGCCCTCTGTCAGAATCCAGAGTTTCAAGAAGATCGGAGGGGGTAAAAATTTCGGCCAAAAAAAAAAACATAAGGGGTAACACTGTCATTTTTTTTTTTGGCCGAAATTTTGACCCCCTCCGATCTTCTTAAAACTCTGGATTCTGACAGAGGGCCACGAGACTTCGACCAGCGCGCAAAAATGGAGGCTCTAGACCCTTCCAGAGCCGAGATATCGGACGTCAAAATTTTGACCCGAAAAAAAAACATAAGGGGTAACACTGTCGTTTTTGGCCGAAATTTTGACCCCCTCCGATCTTCTTGAAACTCTGGATTCTGACAGAGGGCCACGAGACTTCGACCAGCGCGCAAAAATGGAGGCTCTAGACCCTTCCAGAGCCGAGATATCGGACGTCAAAGTTTTGACCCGAAAAAAAAAACATAAGGGGTAACACTGTCGTTTTTGGCCGAAATTTTGACCCCCTCCGATCTTCTTGAAACTCTGGATTCTGACAGAGGGCCACGAGACTTCGACCAGCGCGCAAAAATGGAGGCTCTAGACCCTTCCAGAGCCGAGATATCGGATGTCAAAGTTTTGACCCGAAAAAAAAACATAAGGGGTAACACTGTCGTTTTTGGCCGAAATTTTGACCCCCTCCGATCTTCTTGAAACTCTGGATTCTGACAGAGGGCCACGAGACTTCGACCAGCCCGCAAAAATGGAGGCTCTAGACCCTTCCAGAGCCGAGATATCGAAGGTCAAAATTTGGACCAGAAAAAAAACATAAGGGGTAACACTGTCATTTTTTTTTCTGGTCCAAATTTTGACCTTCAATATCTCGGCTCTGGAAGGGTCTAGAGCCTCCATTTTTGCGCGCTGGTCAAAGTCTTGTGGCCCTCTGTCAGAATCCAGAGTTTCAAGAAGATCGGAGGGGGTCAAAATTTCGGCCAAAAACGACAGTGTTACCCCTTATGTTTTTTTTTCGGGTCAAAACTTTGACGTCCGATATCTCGACTCTGGAAGGGTCTAGAGCCTCCATTTTTGCGGGCTGGTCGAAGTCTCGTGGCCCTCTGTCAGAATCCAGAGTTTCAAGAAGATTGGAGGGGGTCAAAATTTCGGCCAAAAACGACAGTGTTACCCCTTATGTTTTTTTTTTTGGCTGAAATTTTGACCTTTGATATCTCGGCTCTGGAAGGGTCTAGAGCCTCCATTTTTGCGCGCTGGTCGATGTCTCGTGGCCCTCTGTCAGAATCCAGAGTTTCAAGAAGATCGAAGGGGGTCAAAATTTCGGCCAAAAAAAAAAAACATAAGGGGTAACACTGTCATTTTTTTTTTGGCCGAAATTTTGACCCCCTCCGATCTTCTTAAAACTCTGGATTCTGACAGAGGGCCACGAGACTTCGACCAGCGCGCAAAAATGGAGGCTCTAGACCCTTCCAGAGCCGAGATATCGGACGTCAAAGTTTTGACCCGAAAAAAAAACATAAGGGGTAACACTGTCGTTTTTGGCCGAAATTTTGACCCCCTCCGATCTTCTTGAAACTCTGGATTCTGACAGAGGGCCACGAGACTTCGACCAGCCCGCAAAAATGGAGGCTCTAGACCCTTCCAGAGCCGAGATATCGGACGTCAAAGTTTTGACCCGAAAAAAAAACATAAGGGGTAACACTGTCGTTTTTGGCCGAAATTTTGACCCCCTCTGATCTTCTTGAAACTCTGGATTCTGACAGAGGGCCACGAGACTTCGACCAGCGCGCAAAAATGGAGGCTCTAGACCCTTCCAGAGCCGAGATATCGGATGTCAAAGTTTTGACCCGAAAAAAAAACATAAGGGGTAACACTGTCGTTTTTGGCCGAAATTTTGACCCCCTCCGATCTTCTTGAAACTCTGGATTCTGACAGATGGCCACGAGACTTCGACCAGCCCGCAAAAATGGAGGCTCTAGACCCTTCCAGAGCCGAGATATCGAAGGTCAAAATTTAGACCAGAAAAAAAAACATAAGGGGTAACACTGTCATTTTTTTTTCTGGTCCAAATAATGACCTTCAATATCTCGGCTCTGGAAGGGTCTAGAGCCTCCATTTTTTGCGCGCTGGTCGAAGTCTCGTGGCCCTCTGTCAGAATCCAGAGTTTCAAGAAGATCGGAGGGGGTCAAAATTTCGGCCAAAAACGACAGTGTTACCCCTTATGTTTTTTTTTCGGGTCAAAACTTTGAAATCCGATATCTCGGCTCTGGAAGGGTCTAGAGCCTCCATTTTTGCGCGCTGGTCGAAGTCTCGTGGCCCTCTGTCAGAATCCAGAATTTCAAGAAGATCGGAGAGGGTCAAAATTTCGGCCAAAAACGACAGTGTTACCCCTTATGTTTTTTTTTCGGGTCAAAACTTTGAAGTCCGATATCTCGGCTCTGGAAGGGTCTAGAGCCTCCATTTTTGCGCGCTGGTCGAAGTCTCGTGGCCCTCTGTCAGAATCCAGAGTTTCAAGAAGATCGGAGGGCGTCAAAATTTCGGCCAAAAACGACAGTGTTACCCCTTATGTTTTTTTTTTCAGGTCAAAACTTTGACGTCCGATATCTCGGCTCTGGAAGGGTCTAGAGCCTCCATTTTTGCGCGCTGGTCGAAGTCTCGTGGCCCTCTGTCAGAATCCAGAGTTTCAAGAAGATCGCAGGGGGTCAAAATTTCGGCCAAAAATGACAGTGTTACCCCTTATGTTTTTTTTTTGGCTGAAATTTTGACCTTCGATATCTCGGCTCTGGAAGGGTCTAGAGCCTCCATTTTTGCGCGCTGGTCGATGTCTCGTGGCCCTCTGTCAGAATCCAGAGTTTCAAGAAGATCGGAGGGGGTCAAAATTTCGGCCAAAAAAAAAAAAACATAAGGGGTAACACTGTCATTTTTTTTTTTGGCCAAAATTTTGACCCCCTCCGATCTTCTTGAAACTCTGGATTCTGACAGAGGGCCACGAGACTTCGACCAGCGCGCAAAAATGGAGGCTCTAGACCCTTCCAGAGCCGAGATATCGGACGTCAAAGTTTTGACCCGAAAAAAAAACATAAGGGGTAACACTGTCGTTTTTGGCCGAAATTTTGACCCCCTCCGATCTTCTTGAAACTCTGGATTCTGACAGAGGGCCACGAGACTTCGACCAGCGCGCAAAAATGGAGGCTCTAGACCCTTCCAGAGCCGAGATATCGGACGTCAAAGTTTTGACCCGAAAAAAAAAACATAAGGGGTAACACTGTCGTTTTTGGCCGAAATTTTGACCCCCTCCGATCTTCTTGAAACTCTGGATTCTGACAGAGGGCCACGAGACTTCGACCAGCCCGCAAAAATGGAGGCTCTAGACCCTTCCAGAGCCGAGATATCGGACGTCAAAGTTTTGACCCGAAAAAAAAAACATAAGGGGTAACACTGGCGTTTTTGGCCGAAATTTTGACCCCCTCTGATCTTCTTGAAACTCTGGATTCTGACAGAGGGCCACGAGACTTCGACCAGCGCGCAAAAATGGAGGCTCTAGACCCTTCCAGAGCCGAGATATCGGACGTCAAAATTTTGACCCGAAAAAAAAACATAAGGGGTAACACTGTCGTTTTTGGCCGAAATTTTGACCCCCTCCGATCTTCTTGAAACTCTGGATTCTGACAGAGGGCCACGAGACTTCGACCAGCGCGCAAAAATGGAGGCTCTAGACCCTTCCAGAGCCGAGATATCGGACGTCAAAGTTTTGACCCGAAAAAAAAAACATAAGGGGTAACACTGTCGTTTTTGGCCGAAATTTTGACCCCCTCCGATCTTCTTGAAAGTCTGGATTCTGACAGAGGGCCACGAGACTTCGACCAGCGCGCAAAAATGGAGGCTCTAGACCCTTCCAGAGCCGAGATATCGGATGTCAAAGTTTTGACCCGAAAAAAAAACATAAGGGGTAACACTGTCGTTTTTGGCTGAAATTTTGACCCCCTCCGATCTTCTTGAAACTCTGGATTCTGACAGAGGGCCACGAGACTTCGACCAGCCCGCAAAAATGGAGGCTCTAGACCCTTCCAGAGCCGAGATATCGAAGGTCAAAATTTGGACCAGAAAAAAAACATAAGGGGTAACACTGTCATTTTTTTTTCTGGTCCAAATTTTGACCTTCAATATCTCGGCTCTGGAAGGGTCTAGAGCCTCCATTTTTGCGCGCTGGTCAAAGTCTCGTGGCCCTCTGTCAGAATCCAGAGTTTCAAGAAGATCGGAGGGGGTCAAAATTTCGGCCAAAAACGACAGTGTTACCCCTTATGTTTTTTTTTCGGGTCAAAACTTTGACGTCCGATATCTCGACTGTGGAAGGGTCTAGAGCCTCCATTTTTGCGGGCTGGTCGAAGTCTCGTGGCCCTCTGTCAGAATCCAGAGTTTCAAGAAGATTGGAGGGGGTCAAAATTTCGGCCAAAAACGACAGTGTTACCCCTTATGTTTTTTTTTTTGGCTGAAATTTTGACCTTCGATATCTCGGCTCTGGAAGGGTCTAGAGCCTCCATTTTTGCGCGCTGGTCGATGTCTCGTGGCCCTCTGTCAGAATCCAGAGTTTCAAGAAGATCGGAGGGGTCAAAATTTCGGCCAAAAAAAAAAAACATAAGGGGTAACACTGTCATTTTTTTTTTTTGGCCGAAATTTTGACCCCCTCCGATCTTCTTGAAACTCTGGATTCTGACAGAGGGCCACGAGACTTCGACCAGCGCGCAAAAATGGAGGCTCTAGACCCTTCCAGAGCCGAGATATCGGACGTCAAAGTTTTGACCCGAAAAAAAAAACATAAGGGGTAACACTGTCGTTTTTGGCCGAAATTTTGACCCCCTCCGATCTTCTTGAAACTCTGGATTCTGACAGAGGGCCACGAGACTTCGACCAGCGCGCAAAAATGGAGGCTCTAGACCCTTCCAGAGCCGAGATATCGGACGTCAAAATTTTGACCCGAAAAAAAAACATAAGGGGTAACACTGTCGTTTTTGGCCGAAATTTTGACCCCCTCCGATCTTCTTGAAACTCTGGATTCTGACAGAGGGCCACGAGACTTCGACCAGCGCGCAAAAATGGAGGCTCTAGACCCTTCCAGAGCCGAGATATCGGACGTCAAAGTTTTGACCCGAAAAAAAAACATAAGGGGTAACACTGTCGTTTTTGGCCGAAATTTTGACCCCCTCTGATCTTCTTGAAACTCTGGATTCTGACAGAGGGCCACGAGACTTCGACCAGCGCGCAAAAATGGAGGCTCTAGACCCTTCCAGAGCCGAGATATCGGACGTCAAAATTTTGACCCGAAAAAAAAACATAAGGGGTAACACTGTCGATTTTGGCCGAAATTTTGACCCCCTCCGATCTTCTTGAAACTCTGGATTCTGACAGAGGGCCACGAGACTTCGACCAGCGCGCAAAAATGGAGGCTCTAGACCCTTCCAGAGCCGAGATATCGGACGTCAAAGTTTTGACCCGAAAAAAAAACATAAGGGGTAACACTGTCGTTTTTGGCCGAAATTTTGACCCCCTCCGATCTTCTTGAAACTCTGGATTCTGACAGAGGGCCACGAGACTTCGACCAGCGCGCAAAAATGGAGGCTCTAGACCCTTCCAGAGCCGAGATATCGGATGTCAAAGTTTTGACCCGAAAAAAAAACATAAGGGGTAACACTGTCGTTTTTGGCCGAAATTTTGACCCCCTCCGATCTTCTTGAAACTCTGGATTCTGACAGAGGGCCACGAGACTTCGACCAGCCCGCAAAAATGGAGGCTCTAGACCCTTCCAGAGCCGAGATATCGAAGGTCAAAATTTGGACCAGAAAAAAAAACATAAGGGGTAACACTGTCATTTTTTTTTCTGGTCCAAATTTTGACCTTCAATATCTCGGCTCTGGAAGGGTCTAGAGCCTCCATTTTTGCGCGCTGGTCAAAGTCTCGTGGCCCTCTGTCAGAATCCAGAATTTCAAGAAGATCGGAGGGGGTCAAAATTTCGGCCAAAAACGACAGTGTTACCCCTTATGTTTTTTTTTTTGGCTGAAATTTTGACCTTTGATATCTCGGCTCTGGAAGGGTCTAGAGCCTCCATTTTTGCGCGCTGGTCGATGTCTCGTGGCCCTCTGTCAGAATCCAGAGTTTCAAGAAGATCGAAGGGGGTCAAAATTTTGGCCAAAAACGACAGTGTTACCCCTTATGTTTTTTTTTTTCGGGTCAAAACTTTGACATCCGATATCTCGGCTCTGGAAGGGTCTAGAGCCTCCATTTTTGCGCGCTGGTCGAAGTCTCGTGGCCCTCTGTCAGACTCCAGAGTTTCAAGAAGATCGGAGGGGGTCAAAATTTCGGCCAAAAACGACAGTGTTACCCCTTATGTTTTTTTTCGGGTCAAAACTTTGACGTCCGATATCTCGGCTCTGGAAGGGTCTAGAGCCTCCATTTTTGCGCGCTGGTCGAAGTCTCGTGGCCCTCTGTCAGAATCCAGAGTTTCAAGAAGATCGGAGGGGGTCAAAATTTCGGCCAAAAACGACAGTGTTACCCCTTATGTTTTTTTTTCGGGTCAAAACTTTGACGTCCGATATCTCGGCTCTGAAAGGGTCTAGAGCTTCCATTTTTGCGCGCTGGTCGAAGTCTCGTGGCCCTCTGTCAGAATCCAGAGTTTCAAGAAGATCGGAGGGGGTCAAAATTTCGGCCAAAAATGACAGTGTTACCCCTTATGTTTTTTTTTTCGGGTCAAAACTTTGACCTTCGATATCTCGGCTCTGGAAGGGTCTAGAGCCTCCATTTTTGCGCGCTGGTTGATGTCTCGTGGCCCTCTGTCAGAATCCAGAGTTTCAAGAAGATCGGAGGGGGTCAAAATTTCGGCCAAAAAATAAAACATAAGGGGTAACACTGTCGTTTTTGGCCGAAATTTTGACCCCCTCCGATCTTCTTGAAACTCTGGATTCTGACAGAGGGCCACGAGACTTCGACCAGCGCGCAAAAATGGAGGCTCTAGACCCTTCCAGAGCCGAGATATCGGACGTCAAAGTTTTGCCCCGAAAAAAAAACATAAGGGGTAACACTGTAGTTTTTGGCCGAAATTTTGACCCCCTCCGATCTTCTTGAAACTCTGGATTCTGACAGAGGGCCACGAGACTTCGACCAGCCCGCAAAAATGGAGGCTCTAGACCCTTCCAGAGCCGAGATATCAGACGTCAAAGTTTTGACCCGAAAAAAAAAAACATAAGGGGTAACACTGTCGTTTTTGGCCGAAATTTTGACCCCCTCTTATCTTCTTGAAACTCTGGATTCTGACAGAGGGCCACGAGACTTCGACCAGCGCGCAAAAATGGAGGCTCTAGACCCTTCCAGAGCCGAGATATCGGACGTCAAAATTTTGACCCGAAAAAAAAACATAAGGGGTAACACTGTCGTTTTTGGCCGAAATTTTGACCCCCTCCGATCTTCTTGAAACTCTGGATTCTGACAGAGGGCCACGAGACTTCGACCAGCGCGCAAAAATGGAGGCTCTAGACCCTTCCAGAGCCGAGATATCGGATGTCAAAGTTTTGACCCGAAAAAAAAACATAAGGGGTAACACTGTCGTTTTTGGCCGAAATTTTGACCCCCTCCGATCTTCTTGAAACTCTGGATTCTGACAGAGGGCCACGAGACTTCGACCAGCCCGCAAAAATGGAGGCTCTAGACCCTTCCAGAGCCGAGATATCGAAGGTCAAAATTTGGACCAGAAAAAAAACATAAGGGGTAACACTGTCATTTTTTTTTCTGGTCCAAATTTTGACCTTCAATATCTCGGCTCTGGAAGGGTCTAGAGCCTCCATTTTTGCGCGCTGGTCAAAGTCTCGTGGCCCTCTGTCAGAATCCAGAGTTTCAAGAAGATCGGAGGGGGTCAAAATTTCGGCCAAAAACGACAGTGTTACCCCTTATGTTTTTTTTTTCGGGTCAAAACTTTGACGTCCGATATCTCGACTCTGGAAGGGTCTAGAGCCTCCATTTTTGCGGGCTGGTCGAAGTCTCGTGGCCCTCTGTCAGAATCCAGAGTTTCAAGAAGATTGGAGGGGGTCAAAATTTCGGCCAAAAACGACAGTGTTACCCCTTATGTTTTTTTTTTGGCTGAAATTTTGACCTTCGATATCATCGGCTCTGGAAGGGTCTAGAGCCTCCATTTTTGCGCGCTGGTCGATGTCTCGTGGCCCTCTGTCAGAATCCAGAGTTTCAAGAAGATCGGAGGGGGTCAAAATTTCGGCCAAAAAAAAAAAACATAAGGGGTAACACTGTCATTTTATTTTTGGCCGAAATTTTGACCCCCTCCGATCTTCTTAAAACTCTGGATTCTGACAGAGGGCCACGAGACTTCGACCAGCGCGCAAAAATGGAGGCTCTAGACCCTTCCAGAGCCGAGATATCGGACGTCAAAGTTTTGACCCGAAAAAAAAACATAAGGGGTAACACTGTCGTTTTTGGCCGAAATTTTGACCCCCTCCGATCTTCTTGAAACTCTGGATTCTGACAGAGGGCCACGAGACTTCGACCAGCCCGCAAAAATGGAGGCTCTAGACCCTTCCAGAGCCGAGATATCGGACGTCAAAGTTTTGACCCGAAAAAAAAACATAAGGGGTAACACTGTCGTTTTTGGCCGAAATTTTGACCCCCTCCGATCTTCTTGAAACTCTGGATTCTGACAGAGGGCCACGAGACTTCGACCAGCGCGCAAAAATGGAGGCTCTAGACCCTTCCAGAGCCGAGATATCGGATGTCAAAGTTTTGACCCGAAAAAAAAACATAAGGGGTAACACTGTCATTTTTTTTTCTGGTCCAAATTTTGACCTTCAATATCTCGGCTCTGGAAGGGTCTAGAGCCTCCATTTTTTGCGCGCTGGTCGAAGTCTCGTGGCCCTCTGTCAGAATCCAGAGTTTCAAGAAGATCGGAGGGGGTCAAAATTTCGGCCAAAAACGACAGTGTTACCCCTTATGTTTTTTTTTTTCGGGTCAAAACTTTGACATCCGATATCTCGGCTCTGGAAGGGTCTAGAGCCTCCATTTTTGCGCGCTGGTCGAAGTCTCGTGGCCCTCTGTCAGAATCCAGAATTTCAAGAAGATCGGAGAGGGTCAAAATTTCGACCAAAAACGACAGTGTTACCCCTTATGTTTTTTTTTCGGGTCAAAACTTTGAAGTCCGATATCTCGGCTCTGGAAGGGTCTAGAGCCTCCATTTTTGCGCGCTGGTCGAAGTCTCGTGGCCCTCTGTCAGAATCCAGAGTTTCAAGAAGATCGGAGGGCGTCAAAATTTCGGCCAAAAACGACAGTGTTACCCCTTATGTTTTTTTTTTTTCGGGTCAAAACTTTGACGTCCGATATCTCGGCTCTGGAAGGGTCTAGAGCCTCCATTTTTGCGCGCTGGTCGAAGTTTCATGGCCCTCTGTCAGAATCCAGAGTTTCAAGAAGATCGCAGGGGGTCAAAATTTCGGCCAAAAATGACAGTGTTACCCCTTATGTTTTTTTTTTGGCTGAAATTTTGACCTTCGATATCTCGGCTCTGGAAGGGTCTAGAGCCTCCATTTTTGCGCGCTGGTCGATGTCTCGTGGCCCTCTGTCAGAATCCAGAGTTTCAAGAAGATCGGAGGGGGTCAAAATTTCGGCCAAAAAAAAAAAACATAAGGGGTAACACTGTCATTTTTTTTTTTTGGCCGAAATTTGGACCCCCTCCGATCTTCTTAAAACTCTGGATTCTGACAGAGGGCCACGAGACTTCGACCAGCGCGCAAAAATGGAGGCTCTAGACCCTTCCAGAGCCGAGATATCGGATGTCAAAGTTTTGACCCGAAAAAAAAACATAAGGGGTAACACTGTCGTTTTTGGCCAAAATTTTGACCCCCTCCGATCTTCTTGAAACTCTGGATTCTGACAGAGGGCCACGAGACTTCGACCAGCGCGCAAAAATGGAGGCTCTAGACCCTTCCAGAGCCGAGATATCGGACGTCAAAGTTTTGACCCGAAAAAAAAAACATAAGGGGTAACACTGTCGTTTTTGGCCGAAATTTTGACCCCCTCCGATCTTCTTGAAACTCTGGATTCTGACAGAGGGCCACGAGACTTCGACCAGCCCGCAAAAATGGAGGCTCTAGACCCTTCCAGAGCCGAGATATCGGACGTCAAAGTTTTGACCCGAAAAAAAAACATAAGGGGTAACACTGTCGTTTTTGGCCGAAATTTTGACCCCCTCTGATCTTCTTGAAACTCTGGATTCTGACAGAGGGCCACGAGACTTCGACCAGCGCGCAAAAATGGAGGCTCTAGACCCTTCCAGAGCCGAGATATCGGACGTCAAAATTTTGACCCGAAAAAAAATTATAAGGGGTAACACTGTCGTTTTTGGCCGAAATTTTGACACCTTCCGATCTTCTTGAAACTCTGGATTCTGACAGAGGGCCACGAGACTTCGACCAGCGCGCAAAAATGGAGGCTCTAGACCCTTCCAGAGCCGAGATATCGGATGTCAAAGTTTTGACCCGAAAAAAAAACATAAGGGGTAACACTGTCGTTTTTGGCCGAAATTTTGACCCCCTCCGATCTTCTTGAAACTCTGGATTCTGACAGAGGGCCACGAGACTTCGACCAGCCCGCAAAAATGGAGGCTCTAGACCCTTCCAGAGCCGAGATATCGAAGGTCAAAATTTGGACCAGAAAAAAAAACATAAGGGGTAACACTGTCATTTTTTTTTCTGGTCCAAATTTTGACCTTCGATATCTCGGCTCTGGAAGGGTCTAGAGCCTCCATTTTTGCGCGCTGGTCGAAGTCTCGTGGCCCTCTGTCAGAATCCAGAGTTTCAAGAAGATCGGAGGGGGTCAAAATTTCGGCCAAAAACGACAGTGTTACCCCTTATGTTTTTTTTTCGGGTCAAAACTTTGACGTCCGATATCTCGGCTCTGGAAGGGTCTAGAGCCTCCATTTTTGCGCGCTGGTTGAAGTCTCGTGGCCCTCTGTCAGAATCCAGAGTTTCAAGAAGATCGGAGGGGGTCAAAATTTCGGCCAAAAACGACAGTGTTACCCCTTATGTTTTTTTTTTCGGGTCAAAACTTTGACGTCCGATATCTCGGCTCTGGAAGGGTCTAGAGCTTCCATTTTTGCGCGCTGGTCGATGTCTCGTGGCCCTCTGTCAGAATCCAGAGTTTCAAGAAGATCGGAGGGGGTCAAAATTTCGGCCAAAAAAAAAAACATAAGGGGTAACACTGTCATTTTTTTTTTTTGGCCAAAATTTTGACCCCCTCCGATCTTCTTGAAACTCTGGATTCTGACAGAGGGCCACGAGACTTCGACCAGCGCGCAAAAATGGAGGCTCTAGACCCTTCCAGAGCCGAGATATCGGACGTCAAAGTTTTGACCCGAAAAAAAAACATAAGGGGTAACACTGTCGTTTTTGGCCGAAATTTTGACCCCCTCCGATCTTCTTGAAACTCTGGATTCTGACAGAGGGCCACGAGACTTCGACCAGCCCGCAAAAATGGAGGCTCTAGACCCTTCCAGAGCCGAGATATCGGACGTCAAAGTTTTGACCCGAAAAAAAAAACATAAGGGGTAACACTGTCGTTTTTGGCCGAAATTTTGACCCCCTCTGATCTTCTTGAAACTCTGGATTCTGACAGAGGGCCACGAGACTTCGACCAGCGCGCAAAAATGGAGGCTCTAGACCCTTTCAGAGCCGAGATATCGGACGTCAAAATTTTGACCCGAAAAAAAAACATAAGGGGTAACACTGTCGTTTTTGGCCGAAATTTTGACCCCCTCCGATCTTCTTGAAACTCTGGATTCTGACAGAGGGCCACGAGACTTCGACCAGCGCGCAAAAATGGAGGCTCTAGACCCTTCCAGAGCCGAGATATCGGAACGTCAAAGTTTTGACCCGAAAAAAAAACATAAGGGGTAACACTGTCGTTTTTGGCCGAAATTTTGACCCCCTCCGATCTTCTTGAAAGTCTGGATTCTGACAGAGGGCCACGAGACTTCGACCAGCGCGCAAAAATGGAGGCTCTAGACCCTTCCAGAGCCGAGATATCGGATGTCAAAGTTTTGACCCGAAAAAAAAACATAAGGGGTAACACTGTCGTTTTTGGCTGAAATTTTGACCCCCTCCGATCTTCTTGAAACTCTGGATTCTGACAGAGGGCCACGAGACTTCGACCAGCCCGCAAAAATGGAGGCTCTAGACCCTTCCAGAGCCGAGATATCGAAGGTCAAAATTTGGACCAGAAAAAAAACATAAGGGGTAACACTGTCATTTTTTTTTCTGGTCCAAATTTTGACCTTCAATATCTCGGCTCTGGAAGGGTCTAGAGCCTCCATTTTTGCGCGCTGGTCAAAGTCTCGTGGCCCTCTGTCAGAATCCAGAGTTTCAAGAAGATCGGAGGGGGTCAAAATTTCGGCCAAAAACGACAGTGTTACCCCTTATGTTTTTTTTTCGGGTCAAAACTTTGACGTCCGATATCTCGACTCTGGAAGGGTCTAGAGCCTCCATTTTTGCGGGCTGGTCGAAGTCTCGTGGCCCTCTGTCAGAATCCAGAGTTTCAAGAAGATTGGAGGGGGTCAAAATTTCGGCCAAAAACGACAGTGTTACCCCTTATGTTTTTTTTTTTGGCTGAAATTTTGACCTTCGATATCTCGGCTCTGGAAGGGTCTAGAGCCTCCATTTTTGCGCGCTGGTCGATGTCTCGTGGCCCTCTGTCAGAATCCAGAGTTTCAAGAAGATCGGAGGGGGTCAAAATTTCGGCCAAAAAAAAAAACATAAGGGGTAACACTGTCATTTTTTTTTTTTGGCCGAAATTTTGACCCCCTCCGATCTTCTTGAAACTCTGGATTCTGACAGAGGGCCACGAGACTTCGACCAGCGCGCAAAAATGGAGGCTCTAGACCCTTCCAGAGCCGAGATATCGGACGTCAAAGTTTTGACCCGAAAAAAAAACATAAGGGGTAACACTGTCGTTTTTGGCCGAAATTTTGACCCCCTCCGATCTTCTTGAAACTCTGGATTCTGACAGAGGGCCACGAGACTTCGACCAGCCCGCAAAAATGGAGGCTCTAGACCCTTCCAGAGCCGAGATATCGGACGTCAAAGTTTTGACCCGAAAAAAAAAACATAAGGGGTAACACTGTCGTTTTTGGCCGAAATTTTGACCCCCTCTGATCTTCTTGAAACTCTGGATTCTGACAGAGGGCCACGAGACTTCGACCAGCGCGCAAAAATGGAGGCTCTAGACCCTTCCAGAGCCGAGATATCGGACGTCAAAATTTTGACCCGAAAAAAAAACATAAGGGGTAACACTGTCGTTTTTGGCCAAAATTTTGACCCCCTCCGATCTTCTTGAAACTCTGGATTCTGACAGAGGGCCACGAGACTTCGACCAGCGCGCAAAAATGGAGGCTCTAGACCCTTCCAGAGCCGAGATATCGGACGTCAAAGTTTTGACCCGAAAAAAAAAACATAAGGGGTAACACTGTCGTTTTTGGCCGAAATTTTGACCCCCTCTGATCTTCTTGAAACTCTGGATTCTGACAGAGGGCCACGAGACTTCGACCAGCGCGCAAAAATGGAGGCTCTAGACCCTTCCAGAGCCGAGATATCGGACGTCAAAGTTTTGACCCGAAAAAAAAACATAAGGGGTAACACTGTCGTTTTTGGCCGAAATTTTGACCCCCTCCGATCTTCTTGAAACTCTGGATTCTGACAGAGGGCCACGAGACTTCGACCAGCCCGCAAAAATGGAGGCTCTAGACCCTTCCAGAGCCGAGATATCGAAGGTCAAAATTTGGACCAGAAAAAAAAACATAAGGGGTAACACTGTCATTTTTTTTTCTGGTCCAAATTTTGACCTTCAATATCTCGGCTCTGGAAGGGTCTAGAGCCTCCATTTTTGCGCGCTGGTCAAAGTCTCGTGGCCCTCTGTCAGAATCCAGAATTTCAAGAAGATCGGAGGGGGTCAAAATTTCGGCCAAAAACGACAGTGTTACCCCTTATGTTTTTTTTTTTGGCTGAAATTTTGACCTTTGATATCTCGGCTCTGGAAGGGTCTAGAGCCTCCATTTTTGCGCGCTGGTCGATGTCTCGTGGCCCTCTGTCAGAATCCAGAGTTTCAAGAAGATCGAAGGGGGTCAAAATTTCGGCCAAAAAAAAAAAAACATAAGGGGTAACACTGTCATTTTTTTTTGGCCGAAATTTTGACCCCCTCCGATCTTCTTAAAACTCTGGATTCTGACAGAGGGCCACGAGACTTCGACCAGCGCGCAAAAATGGAGGCTCTAGACCCTTCCAGAGCCGAGATATCGGACGTCAAAGTTTTGACCCGAAAAAAAAACATAAGGGGTAACACTGTCGTTTTTGGCCGAAATTTTGACCCCCTCCGATCTTCTTGAAACTCTGGATTCTGACAGAGGGCCACGAGACTTCGACCAGCCCGCAAAAGTGGAGGCTCTAGACCCTTCCAGAGCCGAGATATCGGACGTCAAAGTTTTGACCCGAAAAAAAAACATAAGGGGTAACACTGTCGTTTTTGGCCGAAATTTTGACCCCCTCCGATCTTCTTGAAACTCTGGATTCTGACAGAGGGCCACGAGACTTCGACCAGCGCGCAAAAATGGAGGCTCTAGACCCTTCCAGAGCCGAGATATCGGATGTCAAAGTTTTGACCCGAAAAAAAAACATAAGGGGTAACACTGTCGTTTTTGGCCGAAATTTTGACCCCCTCCGATCTTCTTGAAACTCTGGATTCTGACAGAGGGCCACGAGACTTCGACCAGCCCGCAAAAATGGAGGCTCTAGACCCTTCCAGAGCCGAGATATCGAAGGTCAAAATTTGGACCAGAAAAAAAAACATAAGGGGTAACACTGTCATTTTTTTTTCTGGTCCAAATTTTGAACTTCAATATCTCGGCTCTGGAAGGGTCTAGAGCCTCCATTTTTGCGCGCTGGTCAAAGTCTCGTGGCCCTCTGTCAGAATCCAGAGTTTCAAGAAGATCGGAGGGGGTCAAAATTTCGGCCAAAAACGACAGTGTTACCCCTTATGTTTTTTTTTTCGGGTCAAAACTTTGACGTCCGATATCTCGACTCTGGAAGGGTCTAGAGCCTCCATTTTTGCGGGCTGGTCGAAGTCTCGTGGCCCTCTGTCAGAATCCAGAGTTTCAAGAAGATTGGAGGGGGTCAAAATTTCGGCCAAAAACGACAGTGTTACCCCTTATGTTTTTTTTTTTGGCTGAAATTTTGACCTTCGATATCTCGGCTCTGGAAGGGTCTAGAGCCTCCATTTTTGCGCGCTGGTCGATGTCTCGTGGCCCTCTGTCAGAATCCAGAGTTTCAAGAAGATCGGAGGGGGTAAAAATTTCGGCCAAAAAAAAAACATAAGGGGTAACACTGTCATTTTTTTTTTTGGCCGAAATTTTGACCCCCTCCGATCTTCTTAAAACTCTGGATTCTGACAGAGGGCCACGAGACTTCGACCAGCGCGCAAAAATGGAGGCTCTAGACCCTTCCAGAGCCGAGATATCGGACGTCAAAATTTTGACCCGAAAAAAAAACATAAGGGGTAACACTGTCGTTTTTGGCCGAAATTTTGACCCCCTCCGATCTTCTTGAAACTCTGGATTCTGACAGAGGGCCACGAGACTTCGACCAGCGCGCAAAAATGGAGGCTCTAGACCCTTCCAGAGCCGAGATATCGGACGTCAAAGTTTTGACCCGAAAAAAAAAAACATAAGGGGTAACACTGTCGTTTTTGGCCGAAATTTTGACCCCCTCCGATCTTCTTGAAACTCTGGATTCTGACAGAGGGCCACGAGACTTCGACCAGCGCGCAAAAATGGAGGCTCTAGACCCTTCCAGAGCCGAGATATCGGATGTCAAAGTTTTGACCCGAAAAAAAAACATAAGGGGTAACACTGTCGTTTTTGGCCGAAATTTTGACCCCCTCCGATCTTCTTGAAACTCTGGATTCTGACAGAGGGCCACGAGACTTCGACCAGCCCGCAAAAATGGAGGCTCTAGACCCTTCCAGAGCCGAGATATCGAAGGTCAAAATTTGGACCAGAAAAAAAACATAAGGGGTAACACTGTCATTTTTTTTTCTGGTCCAAATTTTGACCTTCAATATCTCGGCTCTGGAAGGGTCTAGAGCCTCCATTTTTGCGCGCTGGTCAAAGTCTTGTGGCCCTCTGTCAGAATCCAGAGTTTCAAGAAGATCGGAGGGGGTCAAAATTTCGGCCAAAAACGACAGTGTTACCCCTTATGTTTTTTTTTCGGGTCAAAACTTTGACGTCCGATATCTCGACTCTGGAAGGGTCTAGAGCCTCCATTTTTGCGGGCTGGTCGAAGTCTCGTGGCCCTCTGTCAGAATCCAGAGTTTCAAGAAGATTGGAGGGGGTCAAAATTTCGGCCAAAAACGACAGTGTTACCCCTTATGTTTTTTTTTTTGGCTGAAATTTTGACCTTTGATATCTCGGCTCTGGAAGGGTCTAGAGCCTCCATTTTTGCGCGCTGGTCGATGTCTCGTGGCCCTCTGTCAGAATCCAGAGTTTCAAGAAGATCGAAGGGGGTCAAAATTTCGGCCAAAAAAAAAAAACATAAGGGGTAACACTGTCATTTTTTTTTTGGCCGAAATTTTGACCCCCTCCGATCTTCTTAAAACTCTGGATTCTGACAGAGGGCCACGAGACTTCGACCAGCGCGCAAAAATGGAGGCTCTAGACCCTTCCAGAGCCGAGATATCGGACGTCAAAGTTTTGACCCGAAAAAAAAACATAAGGGGTAACACTGTCGTTTTTGGCCGAAATTTTGACCCCCTCCGATCTTCTTGAAACTCTGGATTCTGACAGAGGGCCACGAGACTTCGACCAGCCCGCAAAAATGGAGGCTCTAGACCCTTCCAGAGCCGAGATATCGGACGTCAAAGTTTTGACCCGAAAAAAAAACATAAGGGGTAACACTGTCGTTTTTGGCCGAAATTTTGACCCCCTCTGATCTTCTTGAAACTCTGGATTCTGACAGAGGGCCACGAGACTTCGACCAGCGCGCAAAAATGGAGGCTCTAGACCTTTCCAGAGCCGAGATATCGGATGTCAAAGTTTTGACCCGAAAAAAAAACATAAGGGGTAACACTGTCGTTTTTGGCCGAAATTTTGACCCCCTCCGATCTTCTTGAAACTCTGGATTCTGACAGATGGCCACGAGACTTCGACCAGCCCGCAAAAATGGAGGCTCTAGACCCTTCCAGAGCCGAGATATCGAAGGTCAAAATTTAGACCAGAAAAAAAAACATAAGGGGTAACACTGTCATTTTTTTTTCTGGTCCAAATAATGACCTTCAATATCTCGGCTCTGGAAGGGTCTAGAGCCTCCATTTTTTGCGCGCTGGTCGAAGTCTCGTGGCCCTCTGTCAGAATCCAGAGTTTCAAGAAGATCGGAGGGGGTCAAAATTTCGGCCAAAAACGACAGTGTTACCCCTTATGTTTTTTTTTCGGGTCAAAACTTTGAAATCCGATATCTCGGCTCTGGAAGGGTCTAGAGCCTCCATTTTTGCGCGCTGGTCGAAGTCTCGTGGCCCTCTGTCAGAATCCAGAATTTCAAGAAGATCGGAGAGGGTCAAAATTTCGGCCAAAAACGACAGTGTTACCCCTTATGTTTTTTTTTCGGGTCAAAACTTTGAAGTCCGATATCTCGGCTCTGGAAGGGTCTAGAGCCTCCATTTTTGCGCGCTGGTCGAAGTCTCGTGGCCCTCTGTCAGAATCCAGAGTTTCAAGAAGATCGGAGGGCGTCAAAATTTCGGCCAAAAACGACAGTGTTACCCCTTATGTTTTTTTTTTCAGGTCAAAACTTTGACGTCCGATATCTCGGCTCTGGAAGGGTCTAGAGCCTCCATTTTTGCGCGCTGGTCGAAGTCTCGTGGCCCTCTGTCAGAATCCAGAGTTTCAAGAAGATCGCAGGGGGTCAAAATTTCGGCCAAAAATGACAGTGTTACCCCTTATGTTTTTTTTTTGGCTGAAATTTTGACCTTCGATATCTCGGCTCTGGAAGGGTCTAGAGCCTCCATTTTTGCGCGCTGGTCGATGTCTCGTGGCCCTCTGTCAGAATCCAGAGTTTCAAGAAGATCGGAGGGGGTCAAAATTTCGGCCAAAAAAAAAAAACATAAGGGGTAACACTGTCATTTTTTTTTTTTGGCCAAAATTTTGACCCCCTCCGATCTTCTTGAAACTCTGGATTCTGACAGAGGGCCACGAGACTTCGACCAGCGCGCAAAAATGGAGGCTCTAGACCCTTCCAGAGCCGAGATATCGGACGTCAAAGTTTTGACCCGAAAAAAAAACATAAGGGGTAACACTGTCGTTTTTGGCCGAAATTTTGACCCCCTCCGATCTTCTTGAAACTCTGGATTCTGACAGAGGGCCACGAGACTTCGACCAGCGCGCAAAAATGGAGGCTCTAGACCCTTCCAGAGCCGAGATATCGGACGTCAAAGTTTTGACCCGAAAAAAAAAACATAAGGGGTAACACTGTCGTTTTTGGCCGAAATTTTGACCCCCTCCGATCTTCTTGAAACTCTGGATTCTGACAGAGGGCCACGAGACTTCGACCAGCCCGCAAAAATGGAGGCTCTAGACCCTTCCAGAGCCGAGATATCGGACGTCAAAGTTTTGACCCGAAAAAAAAAACATAAGGGGTAACACTGGCGTTTTTGGCCGAAATTTTGACCCCCTCTGATCTTCTTGAAACTCTGGATTCTGACAGAGGGCCACGAGACTTCGACCAGCGCGCAAAAATGGAGGCTCTAGACCCTTCCAGAGCCGAGATATCGGACGTCAAAGTTTTGACCCGAAAAAAAAAACATAAGGGGTAACACTGTCGTTTTTGGCCGAAATTTTGACCCCCTCCGATCTTCTTGAAAGTCTGGATTCTGACAGAGGGCCACGAGACTTCGACCAGCGCGCAAAAATGGAGGCTCTAGACCCTTCCAGAGCCGAGATATCGGATGTCAAAGTTTTGACCCGAAAAAAAAACATAAGGGGTAACACTGTCGTTTTTGGCTGAAATTTTGACCCCCTCCGATCTTCTTGAAACTCTGGATTCTGACAGAGGGCCACGAGACTTCGACCAGCCCGCAAAAATGGAGGCTCTAGACCCTTCCAGAGCCGAGATATCGAAGGTCAAAATTTGGACCAGAAAAAAAACATAAGGGGTAACACTGTCATTTTTTTTTCTGGTCCAAATTTTGACCTTCAATATCTCGGCTCTGGAAGGGTCTAGAGCCTCCATTTTTGCGCGCTGGTCAAAGTCTCGTGGCCCTCTGTCAGAATCCAGAGTTTCAAGAAGATCGGAGGGGGTCAAAATTTCGGCCAAAAACGACAGTGTTACCCCTTATGTTTTTTTTTCGGGTCAAAACTTTGACGTCCGATATCTCGACTGTGGAAGGGTCTAGAGCCTCCATTTTTGCGGGCTGGTCGAAGTCTCGTGGCCCTCTGTCAGAATCCAGAGTTTCAAGAAGATTGGAGGGGGTCAAAATTTCGGCCAAAAACGACAGTGTTACCCCTTATGTTTTTTTTTTTGGCTGAAATTTTGACCTTCGATATCTCGGCTCTGGAAGGGTCTAGAGCCTCCATTTTTGCGCGCTGGTCGATGTCTCGTGGCCCTCTGTCAGAATCCAGAGTTTCAAGAAGATCGGAGGGGTCAAAATTTCGGCCAAAAAAAAAAAACATAAGGGGTAACACTGTCATTTTTTTTTTTTGGCCGAAATTTTGACCCCCTCCGATCTTCTTGAAACTCTGGATTCTGACAGAGGGCCACGAGACTTCGACCAGCGCGCAAAAATGGAGGCTCTAGACCCTTCCAGAGCCGAGATATCGGACGTCAAAGTTTTGACCCGAAAAAAAAAACATAAGGGGTAACACTGTCGTTTTTGGCCGAAATTTTGACCCCCTCCGATCTTCTTGAAACTCTGGATTCTGACAGAGGGCCACGAGACTTCGACCAGCCCGCAAAAATGGAGGCTCTAGACCCTTCCAGAGCCGAGATATCGGACGTCAAAGTTTTGACCCGAAAAAAAAAACATAAGGGGTAACACTGTCGTTTTTGGCCGAAATTTTGACCCCCTCTGATCTTCTTGAAACTCTGGATTCTGACAGAGGGCCACGAGACTTCGACCAGCGCGCAAAAATGGAGGCTCTAGACCCTTCCAGAGCCGAGATATCGGACGTCAAAATTTTGACCCGAAAAAAAAACATAAGGGGTAACACTGTCGTTTTTGGCCGAAATTTTGACCCCCTCCGATCTTCTTGAAACTCTGGATTCTGACAGAGGGCCACGAGACTTCGACCAGCGCGCAAAAATGGAGGCTCTAGACCCTTCCAGAGCCGAGATATCGGACGTCAAAGTTTTGACCCGAAAAAAAAAACATAAGGGGTAACACTGTCGTTTTTGGCCGAAATTTTGACCCCCTCTGATCTTCTTGAAACTCTGGATTCTGACAGAGGGCCACGAGACTTCGACCAGCGCGCAAAAATGGAGGCTCTAGACCCTTCCAGAGCCGAGATATCGGACGTCAAAATTTTGACCCGAAAAAAAAACATAAGGGGTAACACTGTCGATTTTGGCCGAAATTTTGACCCCCTCCGATCTTCTTGAAACTCTGGATTCTGACAGTGGGCCACGAGACTTCGACCAGCGCGCAAAAATGGAGGCTCTAGACCCTTCCAGAGCCGAGATATCGGACGTCAAAGTTTTGACCCGAAAAAAAAACATAAGGGGTAACACTGTCGTTTTTGGCCGAAATTTTGACCCCCTCCGATCTTCTTGAAACTCTGGATTCTGACAGAGGGCCACGAGACTTCGACCAGCGCGCAAAAATGGAGGCTCTAGACCCTTCCAGAGCCGAGATATCGGATGTCAAAGTTTTGACCCGAAAAAAAAACATAAGGGGTAACACTGTCGTTTTTGGCCGAAATTTTGACCCCCTCCGATCTTCTTGAAACTCTGGATTCTGACAGAGGGCCACGAGACTTCGACCAGCCCGCAAAAATGGAGGCTCTAGACCCTTCCAGAGCCGAGATATCGAAGGTCAAAATTTGGACCAGAAAAAAAAACATAAGGGGTAACACTGTCATTTTTTTTTCTGGTCCAAATTTTGAACTTCAATATCTCGGCTCTGGAAGGGTCTAGAGCCTCCATTTTTGCGCGCTGGTCAAAGTCTCGTGGCCCTCTGTCAGAATCCAGAGTTTCAAGAAGATCGGAGGGGGTCAAAATTTCGGCCAAAAACGACAGTGTTACCCCTTATGTTTTTTTTTTCGGGTCAAAACTTTGACGTCCGATATCTCGACTCTGGAAGGGTCTAGAGCCTCCATTTTTGCGGGCTGGTCGAAGTCTCGTGGCCCTCTGTCAGAATCCAGAGTTTCAAGAAGATTGGAGGGGGTCAAAATTTCGGCCAAAAACGACAGTGTTACCCCTTATGTTTTTTTTTTTGGCTGAAATTTTGACCTTCGATATCTCGGCTCTGGAAGGGTCTAGAGCCTCCATTTTTGCGCGCTGGTCGATGTCTCGTGGCCCTCTGTCAGAATCCAGAGTTTCAAGAAGATCGGAGGGGGTAAAAATTTCGGCCAAAAAAAAAAACATAAGGGGTAACACTGTCATTTTTTTTTTTGGCCGAAATTTTGACCCCCTCCGATCTTCTTAAAACTCTGGATTCTGACAGAGGGCCACGAGACTTCGACCAGCGCGCAAAAATGGAGGCTCTAGACCCTTCCAGAGCCGAGATATCGGACGTCAAAATTTTGACCCGAAAAAAAAACATAAGGGGTAACACTGTCGTTTTTGGCCGAAATTTTGACCCCCTCCGATCTTCTTGAAACTCTGGATTCTGACAGAGGGCCACGAGACTTCGACCAGCGCGCAAAAATGGAGGCTCTAGACCCTTCCAGAGCCGAGATATCGGACGTCAAAGTTTTGACCCGAAAAAAAAAAACATAAGGGGTAACACTGTCGTTTTTGGCCGAAATTTTGACCCCCTCCGATCTTCTTGAAACTCTGGATTCTGACAGAGGGCCACGAGACTTCGACCAGCGCGCAAAAATGGAGGCTCTAGACCCTTCCAGAGCCGAGATATCGGATGTCAAAGTTTTGACCCGAAAAAAAAACATAAGGGGTAACACTGTCGTTTTTGGCCGAAATTTTGACCCCCTCCGATCTTCTTGAAACTCTGGATTCTGACAGAGGGCCACGAGACTTCGACCAGCCCGCAAAAATGGAGGCTCTAGACCCTTCCAGAGCCGAGATATCGAAGGTCAAAATTTGGACCAGAAAAAAAACATAAGGGGTAACACTGTCATTTTTTTTTCTGGTCCAAATTTTGACCTTCAATATCTCGGCTCTGGAAGGGTCTAGAGCCTCCATTTTTGCGCGCTGGTCAAAGTCTTGTGGCCCTCTGTCAGAATCCAGAGTTTCAAGAAGATCGGAGGGGGTCAAAATTTCGGCCAAAAACGACAGTGTTACCCCTTATGTTTTTTTTTCGGGTCAAAACTTTGACGTCCGATATCTCGACTCTGGAAGGGTCTAGAGCCTCCATTTTTGCGGGCTGGTCGAAGTCTCGTGGCCCTCTGTCAGAATCCAGAGTTTCAAGAAGATTGGAGGGGGTCAAAATTTCGGCCAAAAACGACAGTGTTACCCCTTATGTTTTTTTTTTTGGCTGAAATTTTGACCTTTGATATCTCGGCTCTGGAAGGGTCTAGAGCCTCCATTTTTGCGCGCTGGTCGATGTCTCGTGGCCCTCTGTCAGAATCCAGAGTTTCAAGAAGATCGAAGGGGGTCAAAATTTCGGCCAAAAAAAAAAAACATAAGGGGTAACACTGTCATTTTTTTTTTGGCCGAAATTTTGACCCCCTCCGATCTTCTTAAAACTCTGGATTCTGACAGAGGGCCACGAGACTTCGACCAGCGCGCAAAAATGGAGGCTCTAGACCCTTCCAGAGCCGAGATATCGGACGTCAAAGTTTTGACCCGAAAAAAAAACATAAGGGGTAACACTGTCGTTTTTGGCCGAAATTTTGACCCCCTCCGATCTTCTTGAAACTCTGGATTCTGACAGAGGGCCACGAGACTTCGACCAGCCCGCAAAAATGGAGGCTCTAGACCCTTCCAGAGCCGAGATATCGGACGTCAAAGTTTTGACCCGAAAAAAAAACATAAGGGGTAACACTGTCGTTTTTGGCCGAAATTTTGACCCCCTCTGATCTTCTTGAAACTCTGGATTCTGACAGAGGGCCACGAGACTTCGACCAGCGCGCAAAAATGGAGGCTCTAGACCTTTCCAGAGCCGAGATATCGGATGTCAAAGTTTTGACCCGAAAAAAAAACATAAGGGGTAACACTGTCGTTTTTGGCCGAAATTTTGACCCCCTCCGATCTTCTTGAAACTCTGGATTCTGACAGATGGCCACGAGACTTCGACCAGCCCGCAAAAATGGAGGCTCTAGACCCTTCCAGAGCCGAGATATCGAAGGTCAAAATTTAGACCAGAAAAAAAAACATAAGGGGTAACACTGTCATTTTTTTTTCTGGTCCAAATAATGACCTTCAATATCTCGGCTCTGGAAGGGTCTAGAGCCTCCATTTTTTGCGCGCTGGTCGAAGTCTCGTGGCCCTCTGTCAGAATCCAGAGTTTCAAGAAGATCGGAGGGGGTCAAAATTTCGGCCAAAAACGACAGTGTTACCCCTTATGTTTTTTTTTCGGGTCAAAACTTTGAAATCCGATATCTCGGCTCTGGAAGGGTCTAGAGCCTCCATTTTTGCGCGCTGGTCGAAGTCTCGTGGCCCTCTGTCAGAATCCAGAATTTCAAGAAGATCGGAGAGGGTCAAAATTTCGGCCAAAAACGACAGTGTTACCCCTTATGTTTTTTTTTCGGGTCAAAACTTTGAAGTCCGATATCTCGGCTCTGGAAGGGTCTAGAGCCTCCATTTTTGCGCGCTGGTCGAAGTCTCGTGGCCCTCTGTCAGAATCCAGAGTTTCAAGAAGATCGGAGGGCGTCAAAATTTCGGCCAAAAACGACAGTGTTACCCCTTATGTTTTTTTTTTCAGGTCAAAACTTTGACGTCCGATATCTCGGCTCTGGAAGGGTCTAGAGCCTCCATTTTTGCGCGCTGGTCGAAGTCTCGTGGCCCTCTGTCAGAATCCAGAGTTTCAAGAAGATCGCAGGGGGTCAAAATTTCGGCCAAAAATGACAGTGTTACCCCTTATGTTTTTTTTTTGGCTGAAATTTTGACCTTCGATATCTCGGCTCTGGAAGGGTCTAGAGCCTCCATTTTTGCGCGCTGGTCGATGTCTCGTGGCCCTCTGTCAGAATCCAGAGTTTCAAGAAGATCGGAGGGGGTCAAAATTTCGGCCAAAAAAAAAAAACATAAGGGGTAACACTGTCATTTTTTTTTTTTGGCCAAAATTTTGACCCCCTCCGATCTTCTTGAAACTCTGGATTCTGACAGAGGGCCACGAGACTTCGACCAGCGCGCAAAAATGGAGGCTCTAGACCCTTCCAGAGCCGAGATATCGGACGTCAAAGTTTTGACCCGAAAAAAAAACATAAGGGGTAACACTGTCGTTTTTGGCCGAAATTTTGACCCCCTCCGATCTTCTTGAAACTCTGGATTCTGACAGAGGGCCACGAGACTTCGACCAGCGCGCAAAAATGGAGGCTCTAGACCCTTCCAGAGCCGAGATATCGGACGTCAAAGTTTTGACCCGAAAAAAAAAACATAAGGGGTAACACTGTCGTTTTTGGCCGAAATTTTGACCCCCTCCGATCTTCTTGAAACTCTGGATTCTGACAGAGGGCCACGAGACTTCGACCAGCCCGCAAAAATGGAGGCTCTAGACCCTTCCAGAGCCGAGATATCGGACGTCAAAGTTTTGACCCGAAAAAAAAAACATAAGGGGTAACACTGGCGTTTTTGGCCGAAATTTTGACCCCCTCTGATCTTCTTGAAACTCTGGATTCTGACAGAGGGCCACGAGACTTCGACCAGCGCGCAAAAATGGAGGCTCTAGACCCTTCCAGAGCCGAGATATCGGACGTCAAAATTTTGACCCGAAAAAAAAACATAAGGGGTAACACTGTCGTTTTTGGCCGAAATTTTGACCCCCTCCGATCTTCTTGAAACTCTGGATTCTGACAGAGGGCCACGAGACTTCGACCAGCGCGCAAAAATGGAGGCTCTAGACCCTTCCAGAGCCGAGATATCGGACGTCAAAGTTTTGACCCGAAAAAAAAAACATAAGGGGTAACACTGTCGTTTTTGGCCGAAATTTTGACCCCCTCCGATCTTCTTGAAAGTCTGGATTCTGACAGAGGGCCACGAGACTTCGACCAGCGCGCAAAAATGGAGGCTCTAGACCCTTCCAGAGCCGAGATATCGGATGTCAAAGTTTTGACCCGAAAAAAAAACATAAGGGGTAACACTGTCGTTTTTGGCTGAAATTTTGACCCCCTCCGATCTTCTTGAAACTCTGGATTCTGACAGAGGGCCACGAGACTTCGACCAGCCCGCAAAAATGGAGGCTCTAGACCCTTCCAGAGCCGAGATATCGAAGGTCAAAATTTGGACCAGAAAAAAAACATAAGGGGTAACACTGTCATTTTTTTTTCTGGTCCAAATTTTGACCTTCAATATCTCGGCTCTGGAAGGGTCTAGAGCCTCCATTTTTGCGCGCTGGTCAAAGTCTCGTGGCCCTCTGTCAGAATCCAGAGTTTCAAGAAGATCGGAGGGGGTCAAAATTTCGGCCAAAAACGACAGTGTTACCCCTTATGTTTTTTTTTCGGGTCAAAACTTTGACGTCCGATATCTCGACTGTGGAAGGGTCTAGAGCCTCCATTTTTGCGGGCTGGTCGAAGTCTCGTGGCCCTCTGTCAGAATCCAGAGTTTCAAGAAGATTGGAGGGGGTCAAAATTTCGGCCAAAAACGACAGTGTTACCCCTTATGTTTTTTTTTTTGGCTGAAATTTTGACCTTCGATATCTCGGCTCTGGAAGGGTCTAGAGCCTCCATTTTTGCGCGCTGGTCGATGTCTCGTGGCCCTCTGTCAGAATCCAGAGTTTCAAGAAGATCGGAGGGGTCAAAATTTCGGCCAAAAAAAAAAAACATAAGGGGTAACACTGTCATTTTTTTTTTTTGGCCGAAATTTTGACCCCCTCCGATCTTCTTGAAACTCTGGATTCTGACAGAGGGCCACGAGACTTCGACCAGCGCGCAAAAATGGAGGCTCTAGACCCTTCCAGAGCCGAGATATCGGACGTCAAAGTTTTGACCCGAAAAAAAAAACATAAGGGGTAACACTGTCGTTTTTGGCCGAAATTTTGACCCCCTCCGATCTTCTTGAAACTCTGGATTCTGACAGAGGGCCACGAGACTTCGACCAGCCCGCAAAAATGGAGGCTCTAGACCCTTCCAGAGCCGAGATATCGGACGTCAAAGTTTTGACCCGAAAAAAAAAACATAAGGGGTAACACTGTCGTTTTTGGCCGAAATTTTGACCCCCTCTGATCTTCTTGAAACTCTGGATTCTGACAGAGGGCCACGAGACTTCGACCAGCGCGCAAAAATGGAGGCTCTAGACCCTTCCAGAGCCGAGATATCGGACGTCAAAATTTTGACCCGAAAAAAAAACATAAGGGGTAACACTGTCGTTTTTGGCCGAAATTTTGACCCCCTCCGATCTTCTTGAAACTCTGGATTCTGACAGAGGGCCACGAGACTTCGACCAGCGCGCAAAAATGGAGGCTCTAGACCCTTCCAGAGCCGAGATATCGGACGTCAAAGTTTTGACCCGAAAAAAAAAACATAAGGGGTAACACTGTCGTTTTTGGCCGAAATTTTGACCCCCTCTGATCTTCTTGAAACTCTGGATTCTGACAGAGGGCCACGAGACTTCGACCAGCGCGCAAAAATGGAGGCTCTAGACCCTTCCAGAGCCGAGATATCGGACGTCAAAATTTTGACCCGAAAAAAAAACATAAGGGGTAACACTGTCGATTTTGGCCGAAATTTTGACCCCCTCCGATCTTCTTGAAACTCTGGATTCTGACAGTGGGCCACGAGACTTCGACCAGCGCGCAAAAATGGAGGCTCTAGACCCTTCCAGAGCCGAGATATCGGACGTCAAAGTTTTGACCCGAAAAAAAAACATAAGGGGTAACACTGTCGTTTTTGGCCGAAATTTTGACCCCCTCCGATCTTCTTGAAACTCTGGATTCTGACAGAGGGCCACGAGACTTCGACCAGCGCGCAAAAATGGAGGCTCTAGACCCTTCCAGAGCCGAGATATCGGATGTCAAAGTTTTGACCCGAAAAAAAACATAAGGGGTAACACTGTCGTTTTTGGCCGAAATTTTGACCCCCTCCGATCTTCTTGAAACTCTGGATTCTGACAGAGGGCCACGAGACTTCGACCAGCCCGCAAAAATGGAGGCTCTAGACCCTTCCAGAGCCGAGATATCGAAGGTCAAAATTTGGACCAGAAAAAAAAAACATAAGGGGTAACACTGTCATTTTTTTTTCTGGTCCAAATTTTGACCTTCAATATCTCGGCTCTGGAAGGGTCTAGAGCCTCCATTTTTGCGCGCTGGTCAAAGTCTCGTGGCCCTCTGTCAGAATCCAGAATTTCAAGAAGATCGGAGGGGGTCAAAATTTCGGCCAAAAACGACAGTGTTACCCCTTATGTTTTTTTTTTTGGCTGAAATTTTGACCTTTGATATCTCGGCTCTGGAAGGGTCTAGAGCCTCCATTTTTGCGCGCTGGTCGATGTCTCGTGGCCCTCTGTCAGAATCCAGAGTTTCAAGAAGATCGAAGGGGGTCAAAATTTCGGCCAAAAAAAAAAAAACATAAGGGGTAACACTGTCATTTTTTTTTTGGCCGAAATTTTGACCCCCTCCGATCTTCTTAAAACTCTGGATTCTGACAGAGGGCCACGAGACTTCGACCAGCGCGCAAAAATGGAGGCTCTAGACCCTTCCAGAGCCGAGATATCGGACGTCAAAGTTTTGACCCGAAAAAAAAACATAAGGGGTAACACTGTTGTTTTTGGCCGAAATTTTGACCCCCTCCGATCTTCTTGAAACTCTGGATTCTGACAGAGGGCCACGAGACTTCGACCAGCCCGCAAAAATGGAGGCTCTAGACCCTTCCAGAGCCGAGATATCGGACGTCAAAGTTTTGACCCGAAAAAAAAAACATAAGGGGTAACACTGTCGTTTTTGGCCGAAATTTTGACCCCCTCCGATCTTCTTGAAACTCTGGATTCTGACAGAGGGCCACGAGACTTCGACCAGCGCGCAAAAATGGAGGCTCTAGACCCTTCCAGAGCCGAGATATCGGATGTCAAAGTTTTGACCCGAAAAAAAAACATAAGGGGTAACACTGTCGTTTTTGGCCGAAATTTTGACCCCCTCCGATCTTCTTGAAACTCTGGATTCTGACAGAGGGCCACGAGACTTCGACCAGCGCGCAAAAATGGAGGCTCTAGACCCTTCCAGAGCCGAGATATCGAAGGTCAAAATTTGGACCAGAAAAAAAAACATAAGGGGTAACACTGTCATTTTTTTTTCTGGTCCAAATTTTGAACTTCAATATCTCGGCTCTGGAAGGGTCTAGAGCCTCCATTTTTGCGCGCTGGTCAAAGTCTCGTGGCCCTCTGTCAGAATCCAGAGTTTCAAGAAGATCGGAGGGGGTCAAAATTTCGGCCAAAAACGACAGTGTTACCCCTTATGTTTTTTTTTTCGGGTCAAAACTTTGACGTCCGATATCTCGACTCTGGAAGGGTCTAGAGCCTCCATTTTTGCGGGCTGGTCGAAGTCTCGTGGCCCTCTGTCAGAATCCAGAGTTTCAAGAAGATTGGAGGGGGTCAAAATTTCGGCCAAAAACGACAGTGTTACCCCTTATGTTTTTTTTTTTGGCTGAAATTTTGACCTTCGATATCTCGGCTCTGGAAGGGTCTAGAGCCTCCATTTTTGCGCGCTGGTCGATGTCTCGTGGCCCTCTGTCAGAATCCAGAGTTTCAAGAAGATCGGAGGGGGTAAAAATTTCGGCCAAAAAAAAAAACATAAGGGGTAACACTGTCATTTTTTTTTTTTGGCCGAAATTTTGACCCCCTCCGATCTTCTTGAAACTCTGGATTCTGACAGAGGGCCACGAGACTTCGACCAGCGCGCAAAAATGGAGGCTCTAGACCCTTCCAGAGCCGAGATATCGGACGTCAAAGTTTTGACCCGAAAAAAAAAACATAAGGGGTAACACTGTCGTTTTTGGCCGAAATTTTGACCCCCTCCGATCTTCTTGAAACTCTGGATTCTGACAGAGGGCCACGAGACTTCGACCAGCCCGCAAAAATGGAGGCTCTAGACCCTTCCAGAGCCGAGATATCGGACGTCAAAGTTTTGACCCGAAAAAAAAAACATAAGGGGTAACACTGTCGTTTTTGGCCGAAATTTTGACCCCCTCTGATCTTCTTGAAACTCTGGATTCTGACAGAGGGCCACGAGACTTCGACCAGCGCGCAAAAATGGAGGCTCTAGACCCTTCCAGAGCCGAGATATCGGACGTCAAAATTTTGACCCGAAAAAAAAACATAAGGGGTAACACTGTCGTTTTTGGCCGAAATTTTGACCCCCTCCGATCTTCTTGAAACTCTGGATTCTGACAGAGGGCCACGAGACTTCGACCAGCGCGCAAAAATGGAGGCTCTAGACCCTTCCAGAGCCGAGATATCGAAGGTCAAAATTTGGACCAGAAAAAAAAACATAAGGGGTAACACTGTCATTTTTTTTTCTGGTCCAAATTTTGAACTTCAATATCTCGGCTCTGGAAGGGTCTAGAGCCTCCATTTTTGCGCGCTGGTCAAAGTCTCGTGGCCCTCTGTCAGAATCCAGAGTTTCAAGAAGATCGGAGGGGGTCAAAATTTCGGCCAAAAACGACAGTGTTACCCCTTATGTTTTTTTTTTCGGGTCAAAACTTTGACGTCCGATATCTCGACTCTGGAAGGGTCTAGAGCCTCCATTTTTGCGGGCTGGTCGAAGTCTCGTGGCCCTCTGTCAGAATCCAGAGTTTCAAGAAGATTGGAGGGGGTCAAAATTTCGGCCAAAAACGACAGTGTTACCCCTTATGTTTTTTTTTTTGGCTGAAATTTTGACCTTCGATATCTCGGCTCTGGAAGGGTCTAGAGCCTCCATTTTTGCGCGCTGGTCGATGTCTCGTGGCCCTCTGTCAGAATCCAGAGTTTCAAGAAGATCGGAGGGGGTAAAAATTTCGGCCAAAAAAAAAAAACATAAGGGGTAACACTGTCATTTTTTTTTTTGGCCGAAATTTTGACCCCCTCCGATCTTCTTGAAACTCTGGATTCTGACAGAGGGCCACGAGACTTCGACCAGCGCGCAAAAATGGAGGCTCTAGACCCTTCCAGAGCCGAGATATCGGACGTCAAAGTTTTGACCCGAAAAAAAAAACATAAGGGGTAACACTGTCGTTTTTGGCCGAAATTTTGACCCCCTCCGATCTTCTTGAAACTCTGGATTCTGACAGAGGGCCACGAGACTTCGACCAGCCCGCAAAAATGGAGGCTCTAGACCCTTCCAGAGCCGAGATATCGGACGTCAAAGTTTTGACCCGAAAAAAAAAAACATAAGGGGTAACACTGTCGTTTTTGGCCGAAATTTTGACCCCCTCTGATCTTCTTGAAACTCTGGATTCTGACAGAGGGCCACGAGACTTCGACCAGCGCGCAAAAATGGAGGCTCTAGACCCTTCCAGAGCCGAGATATCGGACGTCAAAATTTTGACCCGAAAAAAAAACATAAGGGGTAACACTGTCGTTTTTGGCCGAAATTTTGACCCCCTCTGATCTTCTTGAAACTCTGGATTCTGACAGAGGGCCACGAGACTTCGACCAGCGCGCAAAAATGGAGGCTCTAGACCCTTCCAGAGCCGAGATATCGGACGTCAAAATTTTGACCCGAAAAAAAAACATAAGGGGTAACACTGTCGTTTTTGGCCGAAATTTTGACCCCCTCCGATCTTCTTGAAACTCTGGATTCTGACAGAGGGCCACGAGACTTCGACCAGCGCGCAAAAATGGAGGCTCTAGACCCTTCCAGAGCCGAGATATCGGACGTCAAAGTTTTGACCCGAAAAAAAAAACATAAGGGGTAACACTGTCGTTTTTGGCCGAAATTTTGACCCCCTCTGATCTTCTTGAAACTCTGGATTCTGACAGAGGGCCACGAGACTTCGACCAGCGCGCAAAAATGGAGGCTCTAGACCCTTCCAGAGCCGAGATATCGGACGTCAAAATTTTGACCCGAAAAAAAAACATAAGGGGTAACACTGTCGATTTTGGCCGAAATTTTGACCCCCTCCGATCTTCTTGAAACTCTGGATTCTGACAGATGGCCACGAGACTTCGACCAGCCCGCAAAAATGGAGGCTCTAGACCCTTCCAGAGCCGAGATATCGAAGGTCAAAATTTGGACCAGAAAAAAAAACATAAGGGGTAACACTGTCATTTTTTTTTCTGGTCCAAATAATGACCTTCAATATCTCGGCTCTGGAAGGGTCTAGAGCCTCCATTTTTTGCGCGCTGGTCGAAGTCTCGTGGCCCTCTGTCAGAATCAAGAGTTTCAAGAAGATCGGAGGGGGTCAAAATTTCGGCCAAAATTGACAGTGTTACCCCTTATGTTTTTTTTTCGGGTCAAAACTTTGAAATCCGATATCTCGGCTCTGGAAGGGTCTAGAGCCTCCATTTTTGCGCGCTGGTCGAAGTCTCGTGGCCCTCTGTCAGAATCCAGAATTTCAAGAAGATCGGAGGGGGTCAAAATTTCGGCCAAAAACGACAGTGTTACCCCTTATGTTTTTTTTCGGGTCAAAACTTTGAAATCCGATATCTCGCCTCTGGAAGGGTCTAGAGCCTCCATTTTTGCGCGCTGGTCGAAGTCTCGTGGCCCTCTGTCAGAATCCAGAATTTCAAGAAGATCGGAGAGGGTCAAAATTTCGGCCAAAAACGACAGTGTTACCCCTTATGTTTTTTTTTCGGGTCAAAACTTTGAAGTCCGATATCTCGGCTCTGGAAGGGTCTAGAGCCTCCATTTTTGCGCGCTGGTCGAAGTCTCGTGGCCCTCTGTCAGAATCCAGAGTTTCAAGAAGATCGGAGGGCGTCAAAATTTCGGCCAAAAACGACAGTGTTACCCCTTATGTTTTTTTTTTCAGGTCAAAACTTTGACGTCCGATATCTCGGCTCTGGAAGGGTCTAGAGCCTCCATTTTTGCGCGCTGGTCGAAGTCTCGTGGCCCTCTGTCAGAATCCAGAGTTTCAAGAAGATCGCAGGGGGTCAAAATTTCGGCCAAAAATGACAGTGTTACCCCTTATGTTTTTTTTTTGGCTGAAATTTTGACCTTCGATATCTCGGCTCTGGAAGGGTCTAGAGCCTCCATTTTTGCGCGCTGGTCGATGTCTCGTGGCCCTCTGTCAGAATCCAGAGTTTCAAGAAGATCGGAGGGGGTCAAAATTTCGGCCAAAAAAAAAAAACATAAGGGGTAACACTGTCATTTTTTTTTTTTGGCCAAAATTTTGACCCCCTCCGATCTTCTTGAAACTCTGGATTCTGACAGAGGGCCACGAGACTTCGACCAGCGCGCAAAAATGGAGGCTCTAGACCCTTCCAGAGCCGAGATATCGGACGTCAAAGTTTTGACCCGAAAAAAAAAACATAAGGGGTAACACTGTCGTTTTTGGCCGAAATTTTGACCCCCTCCGATCTTCTTGAAACTCTGGATTCTGACAGAGGGCCACGAGACTTCGACCAGCGCGCAAAAATGGAGGCTCTAGACCCTTCCAGAGCCGAGATATCGGACGTCAAAGTTTTGACCCGAAAAAAAAAACATAAGGGGTAACACTGTCGTTTTTGGCCGAAATTTTGACCCCCTCCGATCTTCTTGAAACTCTGGATTCTGACAGAGGGCCACGAGACTTCGACCAGCCCGCAAAAATGGAGGCTCTAGACCCTTCCAGAGCCGAGATATCGGACGTCAAAGTTTTGACCCGAAAAAAAAAACATAAGGGGTAACACTGGCGTTTTTGGCCGAAATTTTGACCCCCTCTGATCTTCTTGAAACTCTGGATTCTGACAGAGGGCCACGAGACTTCGACCAGCGCGCAAAAATGGAGGCTCTAGACCCTTCCAGAGCCGAGATATCGGACGTCAAAATTTTGACCCGAAAAAAAAACATAAGGGGTAACACTGTCGTTTTTGGCCGAAATTTTGACCCCCTCCGATCTTCTTGAAACTCTGGATTCTGACAGAGGGCCACGAGACTTCGACCAGCGCGCAAAAATGGAGGCTCTAGACCCTTCCAGAGCCGAGATATCGGACGTCAAAGTTTTGACCCGAAAAAAAAAACATAAGGGGTAACACTGTCGTTTTTGGCCGAAATTTTGACCCCCTCCGATCTTCTTGAAAGTCTGGATTCTGACAGAGGGCCACGAGACTTCGACCAGCGCGCAAAAATGGAGGCTCTAGACCCTTCCAGAGCCGAGATATCGGATGTCAAAGTTTTGACCCGAAAAAAAAACATAAGGGGTAACACTGTCGTTTTTGGCTGAAATTTTGACCCCCTCCGATCTTCTTGAAACTCTGGATTCTGACAGAGGGCCACGAGACTTCGACCAGCCCGCAAAAATGGAGGCTCTAGACCCTTCCAGAGCCGAGATATCGAAGGTCAAAATTTGGACCAGAAAAAAAACATAAGGGGTAACACTGTCATTTTTTTTTCTGGTCCAAATTTTGACCTTCAATATCTCGGCTCTGGAAGGGTCTAGAGCCTCCATTTTTGCGCGCTGGTCAAAGTCTCGTGGCCCTCTGTCAGAATCCAGAGTTTCAAGAAGATCGGAGGGGGTCAAAATTTCGGCCAAAAACGACAGTGTTACCCCTTATGTTTTTTTTTCGGGTCAAAACTTTGACGTCCGATATCTCGACTGTGGAAGGGTCTAGAGCCTCCATTTTTGCGGGCTGGTCGAAGTCTCGTGGCCCTCTGTCAGAATCCAGAGTTTCAAGAAGATTGGAGGGGGTCAAAATTTCGGCCAAAAACGACAGTGTTACCCCTTATGTTTTTTTTTTTGGCTGAAATTTTGACCTTCGATATCTCGGCTCTGGAAGGGTCTAGAGCCTCCATTTTTGCGCGCTGGTCGATGTCTCGTGGCCCTCTGTCAGAATCCAGAGTTTCAAGAAGATCGAAGGGGGTCAAAATTTCGGCCAAAAAAAAAAAAACATAAGGGGTAACACTGTCATTTTTTTTTTGGCCGAAATTTTGACCCCCTCCGATCTTCTTAAAACTCTGGATTCTGACAGAGGGCCACGAGACTTCGACCAGCGCGCAAAAATGGAGGCTCTAGACCCTTCCAGAGCCGAGATATCGGACGTCAAAGTTTTGACCCGAAAAAAAAACATAAGGGGTAACACTGTTGTTTTTGGCCGAAATTTTGACCCCCTCCGATCTTCTTGAAACTCTGGATTCTGACAGAGGGCCACGAGACTTCGACCAGCCCGCAAAAATGGAGGCTCTAGACCCTTCCAGAGCCGAGATATCGGACGTCAAAGTTTTGACCCGAAAAAAAAACATAAGGGGTAACACTGTCGTTTTTGGCCGAAATTTTGACCCCCTCCGATCTTCTTGAAACTCTGGATTCTGACAGAGGGCCACGAGACTTCGACCAGCGCGCAAAAATGGAGGCTCTAGACCCTTCCAGAGCCGAGATATCGGATGTCAAAGTTTTGACCCGAAAAAAAAACATAAGGGGTAACACTGTCGTTTTTGGCCGAAATTTTGACCCCCTCCGATCTTCTTGAAACTCTGGATTCTGACAGAGGGCCACGAGACTTCGACCAGCCCGCAAAAATGGAGGCTCTAGACCCTTCCAGAGCCGAGATATCGAAGGTCAAAATTTGGACCAGAAAAAAAAACATAAGGGGTAACACTGTCATTTTTTTTTCTGGTCCAAATTTTGAACTTCAATATCTCGGCTCTGGAAGGGTCTAGAGCCTCCATTTTTGCGCGCTGGTCAAAGTCTCGTGGCCCTCTGTCAGAATCCAGAGTTTCAAGAAGATCGGAGGGGGTCAAAATTTCGGCCAAAAACGACAGTGTTACCCCTTATGTTTTTTTTTTCGGGTCAAAACTTTGACGTCCGATATCTCGACTCTGGAAGGGTCTAGAGCCTCCATTTTTGCGGGCTGGTCGAAGTCTCGTGGCCCTCTGTCAGAATCCAGAGTTTCAAGAAGATTGGAGGGGGTCAAAATTTCGGCCAAAAACGACAGTGTTACCCCTTATGTTTTTTTTTTTGGCTGAAATTTTGACCTTCGATATCTCGGCTCTGGAAGGGTCTAGAGCCTCCATTTTTGCGCGCTGGTCGATGTCTCGTGGCCCTCTGTCAGAATCCAGAGTTTCAAGAAGATCGGAGGGGGTAAAAATTTCGGCCAAAAAAAAAAACATAAGGGGTAACACTGTCATTTTTTTTTTTGGCCGAAATTTTGACCCCCTCCGATCTTCTTGAAACTCTGGATTCTGACAGAGGGCCACGAGACTTCGACCAGCGCGCAAAAATGGAGGCTCTAGACCCTTCCAGAGCCGAGATATCGGACGTCAAAGTTTTGACCCGAAAAAAAAAACATAAGGGGTAACACTGTCGTTTTTGGCCGAAATTTTGACCCCCTCCGATCTTCTTGAAACTCTGGATTCTGACAGAGGGCCACGAGACTTCGACCAGCCCGCAAAAATGGAGGCTCTAGACCCTTCCAGAGCCGAGATATCGGACGTCAAAGTTTTGACCCGAAAAAAAAAACATAAGGGGTAACACTGTCGTTTTTGGCCGAAATTTTGACCCCCTCTGATCTTCTTGAAACTCTGGATTCTGACAGAGGGCCACGAGACTTCGACCAGCGCGCAAAAATGGAGGCTCTAGACCCTTCCAGAGCCGAGATATCGGACATCAAAATTTTGACCCGAAAAAAAAACATAAGGGGTAACACTGTCGTTTTTGGCCGAAATTTTGACCCCCTCCGATCTTCTTGAAACTCTGGATTCTGACAGAGGGCCACGAGACTTCGACCAGCGCGCAAAAATGGAGGCTCTAGACCCTTCCAGAGCCGAGATATCGAAGGTCAAAATTTGGACCAGAAAAAAAAACATAAGGGGTAACACTGTCATTTTTTTTTCTGGTCCAAATTTTGAACTTCAATATCTCGGCTCTGGAAGGGTCTAGAGCCTCCATTTTTGCGCGCTGGTCAAAGTCTCGTGGCCCTCTGTCAGAATCCAGAGTTTCAAGAAGATCGGAGGGGGTCAAAATTTCGGCCAAAAACGACAGTGTTACCCCTTATGTTTTTTTTTTCGGGTCAAAACTTTGACGTCCGATATCTCGACTCTGGAAGGGTCTAGAGCCTCCATTTTTGCGGGCTGGTCGAAGTCTCGTGGCCCTCTGTCAGAATCCAGAGTTTCAAGAAGATTGGAGGGGGTCAAAATTTCGGCCAAAAACGACAGTGTTACCCCTTATGTTTTTTTTTTTGGCTGAAATTTTGACCTTCGATATCTCGGCTCTGGAAGGGTCTAGAGCCTCCATTTTTGCGCGCTGGTCGATGTCTCGTGGCCCTCTGTCAGAATCCAGAGTTTCAAGAAGATCGGAGGGGGTAAAAATTTCGGCCAAAAAAAAAAAACATAAGGGGTAACACTGTCATTTTTTTTTTTGGCCGAAATTTTGACCCCCTCCGATCTTCTTGAAACTCTGGATTCTGACAGAGGGCCACGAGACTTCGACCAGCGCGCAAAAATGGAGGCTCTAGACCCTTCCAGAGCCGAGATATCGGACGTCAAAGTTTTGACCCGAAAAAAAAAACATAAGGGGTAACACTGTCGTTTTTGGCCGAAATTTTGACCCCCTCCGATCTTCTTGAAACTCTGGATTCTGACAGAGGGCCACGAGACTTCGACCAGCCCGCAAAAATGGAGGCTCTAGACCCTTCCAGAGCCGAGATATCGGACGTCAAAGTTTTGACCCGAAAAAAAAAACATAAGGGGTAACACTGTCGTTTTTGGCCGAAATTTTGACCCCCTCTGATCTTCTTGAAACTCTGGATTCTGACAGAGGGCCACGAGACTTCGACCAGCGCGCAAAAATGGAGGCTCTAGACCCTTCCAGAGCCGAGATATCGGACGTCAAAATTTTGACCCGAAAAAAAAACATAAGGGGTAACACTGTCGTTTTTGGCCGAAATTTTGACCCCCTCTGATCTTCTTGAAACTCTGGATTCTGACAGAGGGCCACGAGACTTCGACCAGCGCGCAAAAATGGAGGCTCTAGACCCTTCCAGAGCCGAGATATCGGACGTCAAAATTTTGACCCGAAAAAAAAACATAAGGGGTAACACTGTCGTTTTTGGCCGAAATTTTGACCCCCTCCGATCTTCTTGAAACTCTGGATTCTGACAGAGGGCCACGAGACTTCGACCAGCGCGCAAAAATGGAGGCTCTAGACCCTTCCAGAGCCGAGATATCGGACGTCAAAGTTTTGACCCGAAAAAAAAAACATAAGGGGTAACACTGTCGTTTTTGGCCGAAATTTTGACCCCCTCTGATCTTCTTGAAACTCTGGATTCTGACAGAGGGCCACGAGACTTCGACCAGCGCGCAAAAATGGAGGCTCTAGACCCTTCCAGAGCCGAGATATCGGACGTCAAAATTTTGACCCGAAAAAAAAACATAAGGGGTAACACTGTCGATTTTGGCCGAAATTTTGACCCCCTCCGATCTTCTTGAAACTCTGGATTCTGACAGATGGCCACGAGACTTCGACCAGCCCGCAAAAATGGAGGCTCTAGACCCTTCCAGAGCCGAGATATCGAAGGTCAAAATTTGGACCAGAAAAAAAAACATAAGGGGTAACACTGTCATTTTTTTTTCTGGTCCAAATAATGACCTTCAATATCTCGGCTCTGGAAGGGTCTAGAGCCTCCATTTTTTGCGCGCTGGTCGAAGTCTCGTGGCCCTCTGTCAGAATCAAGAGTTTCAAGAAGATCGGAGGGGGTCAAAATTTCGGCCAAAATTGACAGTGTTACCCCTTATGTTTTTTTTTCGGGTCAAAACTTTGAAATCCGATATCTCGGCTCTGGAAGGGTCTAGAGCCTCCATTTTTGCGCGCTGGTCGAAGTCTCGTGGCCCTCTGTCAGAATCCAGAATTTCAAGAAGATCGGAGAGGGTCAAAATTTCGGCCAAAAACGACAGTGTTACCCCTTATGTTTTTTTTTCGGGTCAAAACTTTGAAGTCCGATATCTCGGCTCTGGAAGGGTCTAGAGCCTCCATTTTTGCGCGCTGGTCGAAGTCTCGTGGCCCTCTGTCAGAATCCAGAGTTTCAAGAAGATCGGAGGGCGTCAAAATTTCGGCCAAAAACGACAGTGTTACCCCTTATGTTTTTTTTTTCAGGTCAAAACTTTGACGTCCGATATCTCGGCTCTGGAAGGGTCTAGAGCCTCCATTTTTGCGCGCTGGTCGAAGTCTCGTGGCCCTCTGTCAGAATCCAGAGTTTCAAGAAGATCGCAGGGGGTCAAAATTTCGGCCAAAAATGACAGTGTTACCCCTTATGTTTTTTTTTGGCTGAAATTTTGACCTTCGATATCTCGGCTCTGGAAGGGTCTAGAGCCTCCATTTTTGCGCGCTGGTCGATGTCTCGTGGCCCTCTGTCAGAATCCAGAGTTTCAAGAAGATCGGAGGGGGTCAAAATTTCGGCCAAAAAAAAAAAACATAAGGGGTAACACTGTCATTTTTTTTTTTTGGCCAAAATTTTGACCCCCTCCGATCTTCTTGAAACTCTGGATTCTGACAGAGGGCCACGAGACTTCGACCAGCGCGCAAAAATGGAGGCTCTAGACCCTTCCAGAGCCGAGATATCGGACGTCAAAGTTTTGACCCGAAAAAAAAACATAAGGGGTAACACTGTCGTTTTTGGCCGAAATTTTGACCCCCTCCGATCTTCTTGAAACTCTGGATTCTGACAGAGGGCCACGAGACTTCGACCAGCGCGCAAAAATGGAGGCTCTAGACCCTTCCAGAGCCGAGATATCGGACGTCAAAGTTTTGACCCGAAAAAAAAAACATAAGGGGTAACACTGTCGTTTTTGGCCGACATTTTGACCCCCTCCGATCTTCTTGAAACTCTGGATTCTGACAGAGGGCCACGAGACTTCGACCAGCCCGCAAAAATGGAGGCTCTAGACCCTTCCAGAGCCGAGATATCGGACGTCAAAGTTTTGACCCGAAAAAAAAAACATAAGGGGTAACACTGGCGTTTTTGGCCGAAATTTTGACCCCCTCTGATCTTCTTGAAACTCTGGATTCTGACAGAGGGCCACGAGACTTCGACCAGCGCGCAAAAATGGAGGCTCTAGACCCTTCCAGAGCCGAGATATCGGACGTCAAAATTTTGACCCGAAAAAAAAACATAAGGGGTAACACTGTCGTTTTTGGCCGAAATTTTGACCCCCTCCGATCTTCTTGAAACTCTGGATTCTGACAGAGGGCCACGAGACTTCGACCAGCGCGCAAAAATGGAGGCTCTAGACCCTTCCAGAGCCGAGATATCGGACGTCAAAGTTTTGACCCGAAAAAAAAACCATAAGGGGTAACACTGTCGTTTTTGGCCGAAATTTTGACCCCCTCCGATCTTCTTGAAAGTCTGGATTCTGACAGAGGGCCACGAGACTTCGACCAGCGCGCAAAAATGGAGGCTCTAGACCCTTCCAGAGCCGAGATATCGGATGTCAAAGTTTTGACCCGAAAAAAAAACATAAGGGGTAACACTGTCGTTTTTGGCTGAAATTTTGACCCCCTCCGATCTTCTTGAAACTCTGGATTCTGACAGAGGGCCACGAGACTTCGACCAGCCCGCAAAAATGGAGGCTCTAGACCCTTCCAGAGCCGAGATATCGAAGGTCAAAATTTGGACCAGAAAAAAAACATAAGGGGTAACACTGTCATTTTTTTTTCTGGTCCAAATTTTGACCTTCAATATCTCGGCTCTGGAAGGGTCTAGAGCCTCCATTTTTGCGCGCTGGTCAAAGTCTCGTGGCCCTCTGTCAGAATCCAGAGTTTCAAGAAGATCGGAGGGGGTCAAAATTTCGGCCAAAAACGACAGTGTTACCCCTTATGTTTTTTTTTCGGGTCAAAACTTTGACGTCCGATATCTCGACTGTGGAAGGGTCTAGAGCCTCCATTTTTGCGGGCTGGTCGAAGTCTCGTGGCCCTCTGTCAGAATCCAGAGTTTCAAGAAGATTGGAGGGGGTCAAAATTTCGGCCAAAAACGACAGTGTTACCCCTTATGTTTTTTTTTTTTGGCTGAAATTTTGACCTTCGATATCTCGGCTCTGGAAGGGTCTAGAGCCTCCATTTTTGCGCGCTGGTCGATGTCTCGTGGCCCTCTGTCAGAATCCAGAGTTTCAAGAAGGTCGGAGGGGGTCAAAATTTCGGCCAAAAAAAAAAAACATAAGGGGTAACACTGTCATTTTTTTTTTTTTGGCCGAAATTTTGACCCCCTCCGATCTTCTTGAAACTCTGGATTCTGACAGAGGGCCACGAGACTTCGACCAGCGCGCAAAAATGGAGGCTCTAGACCCTTCCAGAGCCGAGATATCGGACGTCAAAGTTTTGACCCGAAAAAAAAAACATAAGGGGTAACACTGTCGTTTTTGGCCGAAATTTTGACCCCCTCCGATCTTCTTGAAACTCTGGATTCTGACAGAGGGCCACGAGACTTCGACCAGCCCGCAAAAATGGAGGCTCTAGACCCTTCCAGAGCCGAGATATCGGACGTCAAAGTTTTGACCCGAAAAAAAAAACATAAGGGGTAACACTATCGTTTTTGGCCGAAATTTTGACCCCCTCTGATCTTCTTGAAACTCTGGATTCTGACAGAGGGCCACGAGACTTCGACCAGCGCGCAAAAATGGAGGCTCTAGACCCTTCCAGAGCCGAGATATCGGACGTCAAAATTTTGACCCGAAAAAAAAACATAAGGGGTAACACTGTCGTTTTTGGCCGAAATTTTGACCCCCTCCGATCTTCTTGAAACTCTGGATTCTGACAGAGGGCCACGAGACTTCGACCAGCGCGCAAAAATGGAGGCTCTAGACCCTTCCAGAGCCGAGATATCGGACGTCAAAGTTTTGACCCGAAAAAAAAACATAAGGGGTAACACTGTCGTTTTTGGCCGAAATTTTGACCCCCTCTGATCTTCTTGAAACTCTGGATTCTGACAGAGGGCCACGAGACTTCGACCAGCGCGCAAAAATGGAGGCTCTAGACCCTTCCAGAGCCGAGATATCGGACGTCAAAATTTTGACCCGAAAAAAAAAACATAAGGGGTAACACTGTCGATTTTGGCCGAAATTTTGACCCCCTCCGATCTTCTTGAAACTCTGGATTCTGACAGTGGGCCACGAGACTTCGACCAGCGCGCAAAAATGGAGGCTCTAGACCCTTCCAGAGCCGAGATATCGGACGTCAAAGTTTTGACCCGAAAAAAAAACATAAGGGGTAACACTGTCGTTTTTGGCCGAAATTTTGACCCCCTCCGATCTTCTTGAAACTCTGGATTCTGACAGAGGGCCACGAGACTTCGACCAGCGCGCAAAAATGGAGGCTCTAGACCCTTCCAGAGCCGAGATATCGGATGTCAAAGTTTTGACCCGAAAAAAAACATAAGGGGTAACACTGTCGTTTTTGGCCGAAATTTTGACCCCCTCCGATCTTCTTGAAACTCTGGATTCTGACAGAGGGCCACGAGACTTCGACCAGCCCGCAAAAATGGAGGCTCTAGACCCTTCCAGAGCCGAGATATCGAAGGTCAAAATTTGGACCAGAAAAAAAAACATAAGGGGTAACACTGTCATTTTTTTTTCTGGTCCAAATTTTGACCTTCAATATCTCGGCTCTGGAAGGGTCTAGAGCCTCCATTTTTGCGCGCTGGTCAAAGTCTCGTGGCCCTCTGTCAGAATCCAGAATTTCAAGAAGATCGGAGGGGGTCAAAATTTCGGCCAAAAACGACAGTGTTACCCCTTATGTTTTTTTTTTTGGCTGAAATTTTGACCTTTGATATCTCGGCTCTGGAAGGGTCTAGAGCCTCCATTTTTGCGCGCTGGTCGATGTCTCGTGGCCCTCTGTCAGAATCCAGAGTTTCAAGAAGATCGAAGGGGGTCAAAATTTCGGCCAAAAAAAAAAAACATAAGGGGTAACACTGTCATTTTTTTTTTGGCCGAAATTTTGACCCCCTCCGATCTTCTTAAAACTCTGGATTCTGACAGAGGGCCACGAGACTTCGACCAGCGCGCAAAAATGGAGGCTCTAGACCCTTCCAGAGCCGAGATATCGGACGTCAAAGTTTTGACCCGAAAAAAAAACATAAGGGGTAACACTGTTGTTTTTGGCCGAAATTTTGACCCCCTCCGATCTTCTTGAAACTCTGGATTCTGACAGAGGGCCACGAGACTTCGACCAGCCCGCAAAAATGGAGGCTCTAGACCCTTCCAGAGCCGAGATATCGGACGTCAAAGTTTTGACCCGAAAAAAAAACATAAGGGGTAACACTGTCGTTTTTGGCCGAAATTTTGACCCCCTCCGATCTTCTTGAAACTCTGGATTCTGACAGAGGGCCACGAGACTTCGACCAGCGCGCAAAAATGGAGGCTCTAGACCCTTCCAGAGCCGAGATATCGGATGTCAAAGTTTTGACCCGAAAAAAAAACATAAGGGGTAACACTGTCGTTTTTGGCCGAAATTTTGACCCCCTCCGATCTTCTTGAAACTCTGGATTCTGACAGAGGGCCACGAGACTTCGACCAGCCCGCAAAAATGGAGGCTCTAGACCCTTCCAGAGCCGAGATATCGAAGGTCAAAATTTGGACCAGAAAAAAAAACATAAGGGGTAACACTGTCATTTTTTTTTCTGGTCCAAATTTTGAACTTCAATATCTCGGCTCTGGAAGGGTCTAGAGCCTCCATTTTTGCGCGCTGGTCAAAGTCTCGTGGCCCTCTGTCAGAATCCAGAGTTTCAAGAAGATCGGAGGGGGTCAAAATTTCGGCCAAAAACGACAGTGTTACCCCTTATGTTTTTTTTTCGGGTCAAAACTTTGACGTCCGATATCTCGACTCTGGAAGGGTCTAGAGCCTCCATTTTTGCGGGCTGGTCGAAGTCTCGTGGCCCTCTGTCAGAATCCAGAGTTTCAAGAAGATTGGAGGGGGTCAAAATTTCGGCCAAAAACGACAGTGTTACCCCTTATGTTTTTTTTTTTGGCTGAAATTTTGACCTTCGATATCTCGGCTCTGGAAGGGTCTAGAGCCTCCATTTTTGCGCGCTGGTCGATGTCTCGTGGCCCTCTGTCATAATCCAGAGTTTCAAGAAGATCGGAGGGGGTAAAAATTTCGGCCAAAAAAAAAAAACATAAGGGGTAACACTGTCATTTTTTTTTTTTGGCCGAAATTTTGACCCCCTCCGATCTTCTTGAAACTCTGGATTCTGACAGAGGGCCACGAGACTTCGACCAGCGCGCAAAAATGGAGGCTCTAGACCCTTCCAGAGCCGAGATATCGGACGTCAAAGTTTTGACCCGAAAAAAAAAACATAAGGGGTAACACTGTCGGTTTTGGCCGAAATTTTGACCCCCTCCGATCTTCTTGAAACTCTGGATTCTGACAGAGGGCCACGAGACTTCGACCAGCCCGCAAAAATGGAGGCTCTAGACCCTTCCAGAGCCGAGATATCGGACGTCAAAGTTTTGACCCGAAAAAAAAAACATAAGGGGTAACACTGTCGTTTTTGGCCGAAATTTTGACCCCCTCTGATCTTCTTGAAACTCTGGATTCTGACAGAGGGCCACGAGACTTCGACCAGCGCGCAAAAATGGAGGCTCTAGACCCTTCCAGAGCCGAGATATCGGATGTCAAAATTTTGACCCGAAAAAAAAACATAAGGGGTAACACTGTCGTTTTTGGCCGAAATTTTGACCCCCTCTGATCTTCTTGAAACTCTGGATTCTGACAGAGGGCCACGAGACTTCGACCAGCGCGCAAAAATGGAGGCTCTAGACCCTTCCAGAGCCGAGATATCGGACGTCAAAATTTTGACCCGAAAAAAAAACATAAGGGGTAACACTGTCGTTTTTGGCCGAAATTTTGACCCCCTCCGATCTTCTTGAAACTCTGGATTCTGACAGAGGGCCACGAGACTTCGACCAGCGCGCAAAAATGGAGGCTCTAGACCCTTCCAGAGCCGAGATATCGGACGTCAAAGTTTTGACCCGAAAAAAAAAACATAAGGGGTAACACTGTCGTTTTTGGCCGAAATTTTGACCCCCTCTGATCTTCTTGAAACTCTGGATTCTGACAGAGGGCCACGAGACTTCGACCAGCGCGCAAAAATGGAGGCTCTAGACCCTTCCAGAGCCGAGATATCGGACGTCAAAATTTTGACCCGAAAAAAAAACATAAGGGGTAACACTGTCGATTTTGGCCGAAATTTTGACCCCCTCCGATCTTCTTGAAACTCTGGATTCTGACAGAGGGCCACGAGACTTCGACCAGCGCGCAAAAATGGAGGCTCTAGACCCTTCCAGAGCCGAGATATCGGACGTCAAAGTTTTGACCCGAAAAAAAAACATAAGGGGTAACACTGTCGTTTTTGGCCGAAATTTTGACCCCCTCCGATCTTCTTGAAACTCTGGATTCTGACAGAGGGCCACGAGACTTCGACCAGCGCGCAAAAATGGAGGCTCTAGACCCTTCCAGAGCCGAGATATCGGATGTCAAAGTTTTGACCCGAAAAAAAACATAAGGGGTAACACTGTCGTTTTTGGCCGAAATTTTGACCCCCTCCGATCTTCTTGAAACTCTGGATTCTGACAGAGGGCCACGAGACTTCGACCAGCCCGCAAAAATGGAGGCTCTAGACCCTTCCAGAGCCGAGATATCGAAGGTCAAAATTTGGACCAGAAAAAAAAAACATAAGGGGTAACACTGTCATTTTTTTTTCTGGTCCAAATTTTGACCTTCAATATCTCGGCTCTGGAAGGGTCTAGAGCCTCCATTTTTGCGCGCTGGTCAAAGTCTCGTGGCCCTCTGTCAGAATCCAGAATTTCAAGAAGATCGGAGGGGGTCAAAATTTCGGCCAAAAACGACAGTGTTACCCCTTATGTTTTTTTTTTTGGCTGAAATTTTGACCTTTGATATCTCGGCTCTGGAAGGGTCTAGAGCCTCCATTTTTGCGCGCTGGTCGATGTCTCGTGGCCCTCTGTCAGAATCCAGAGTTTCAAGAAGATCGAAGGGGGTCAAAATTTCGGCCAAAAAAAAAAAACATAAGGGGTAACACTGTCATTTTTTTTTTGGCCGAAATTTTGACCCCCTCCGATCTTCTTAAAACTCTGGATTCTGACAGAGGGCCACGAGACTTCGACCAGCGCGCAAAAATGGAGGCTCTAGACCCTTCCAGAGCCGAGATATCGGACGTCAAAGTTTTGACCCGAAAAAAAAACATAAGGGGTAACACTGTCGTTTTTGGCCGAAATTTTGACCCCCTCCGATCTTCTTGAAACTCTGGATTCTGACAGAGGGCCACGAGACTTCGACCAGCCCGCAAAAATGGAGGCTCTAGACCCTTCCAGAGCCGAGATATCGAAGGTCAAAATTTGGACCAGAAAAAAAAACATAAGGGGTAACACTGTCATTTTTTTTTCTGGTCCAAATTTTGAACTTCAATATCTCGGCTCTGGAAGGGTCTAGAGCCTCCATTTTTGCGCGCTGGTCAAAGTCTCGTGGCCCTCTGTCAGAATCCAGAGTTTCAAGAAGATCGGAGGGGGTCAAAATTTCGGCCAAAAACGACAGTGTTACCCCTTATGTTTTTTTTTTCGGGTCAAATCTTTGACGTCCGATATCTCGACTCTGGAAGGGTCTAGAGCCTCCATTTTTGCGGGCTGGTCGAAGTCTCGTGGCCCTCTGTCAGAATCCAGAGTTTCAAGAAGATTGGAGGGGGTCAAAATTTCGGCCAAAAACGACAGTGTTACCCCTTATGTTTTTTTTTTTGGCTGAAATTTTGACCTTCGATATCTCGGCTCTGGAAGGGTCTAGAGCCTCCATTTTTGCGCGCTGGTCGATGTCTCGTGGCCCTCTGTCAGAATCCAGAGTTTCAAGAAGATCGGAGGGGGTAAAAATTTCGGCCAAAAAAAAAAACATAAGGGGTAACACTGTCATTTTTTTTTTGGCCGAAATTTTGACCCCCTCCGATCTTCTTGAAACTCTGGATTCTGACAGAGGGCCACGAGACTTCGACCAGCGCGCAAAAATGGAGGCTCTAGACCCTTCCAGAGCCGAGATATCGGACGTCAAAGTTTTGACCCGAAAAAAAAAACATAAGGGGTAACACTGTCGTTTTTGGCCGAAATTTTGACCCCCTCCGATCTTCTTGAAACTCTGGATTCTGACAGAGGGCCACGAGACTTCGACCAGCCCGCAAAAATGGAGGCTCTAGACCCTTCCAGAGCCGAGATATCGGACGTCAAAGTTTTGACCCGAAAAAAAAAACATAAGGGGTAACACTGTCGTTTTTGGCCGAAATTTTGACCCCCTCTGATCTTCTTGAAACTCTGGATTCTGACAGAGGGCCACGAGACTTCGACCAGCGCGCAAAAATGGAGGCTCTAGACCCTTCCAGAGCCGAGATATCGGACGTCAAAATTTTGACCCGAAAAAAAAACATAAGGGGTAACACTGTCGTTTTTGGCCGAAATTTTGACCCCCTCCGATCTTCTTGAAACTCTGGATTCTGACAGAGGGCCACGAGACTTCGACCAGCGCGCAAAAATGGAGGCTCTAGACCCTTCCAGAGCCGAGATATCGAAGGTCAAAATTTGGACCAGAAAAAAAAACATAAGGGGTAACACTGTCATTTTTTTTTCTGGTCCAAATTTTGAACTTCAATATCTCGGCTCTGGAAGGGTCTAGAGCCTCCATTTTTGCGCGCTGGTCAAAGTCTCGTGGCCCTCTGTCAGAATCCAGAGTTTCAAGAAGATCGGAGGGGGTCAAAATTTCGGCCAAAAACGACAGTGTTACCCCTTATGTTTTTTTTTTCGGGTCAAAACTTTGACGTCCGATATCTCGACTCTGGAAGGGTCTAGAGCCTCCATTTTTGCGGGCTGGTCGAAGTCTCGTGGCCCTCTGTCAGAATCCAGAGTTTCAAGAAGATTGGAGGGGGTCAAAATTTCGGCCAAAAACGACAGTGTTACCCCTTATGTTTTTTTTTTTGGCTGAAATTTTGACCTTCGATATCTCGGCTCTGGAAGGGTCTAGAGCCTCCATTTTTGCGCGCTGGTCGATGTCTCGTA